>SNQJ01S0180226.1:0-19426 GCA_010110895.2 Picea sitchensis | reverse complement strand
TTTAACCCCTAAGTGCCTATGTGTTTTGACCAATCCCTTTATATGGAGAGGGAATGTAAGTGTAGTGCATATTACAACATGCATGGAATCAAATTTAAGAAGGCTATGGGCCCTCCACAGATCACAAAAATCTTACAATGTATATTTTTCTGCACAGGTGCATGGGTCTCAAACTAGACAGAGGTGCTTTGAGTTCCAATGCGCAAACTAACAGAGACTTATGGGCGCAAGTGCACAAAAGGCGCTGAGAAATATAGTGATTTTGGTGCACATGCGCACGATGCGTGACTGTGGGATGATAAATCTGTGCACAACTATCACATGACCGTGAAGAAAATTATGGGTGAAATTCCTTCAACTCATCTTTGAATTTTGCTTCCTGTAGGTTGACTTGGGCCGGTTATGGTACCTGCAGGTTAATTAAACAAAAATAAGAGCTAAAATAACCCAAATGGGGTAGGAAATTGATACCTTTACCTAGCAAAGTCGTCAATCTGTTGCGCCTCTTTCATCACCTAAATGAACAAAACAGAGGTGCTTACAATCTTAGTTGGGTTAGTTAAGAAAGACAACAGTAAAGGAAAGGGTTAGAAGAATAAAACATAAAATACTAAGCTAAGAATTAAACTAAGAATGATAAAAACAATTAAACTATAGTGCGTAAGGACATAATAACAAGAAACAAACAAGACTCATGTCACCAATGGAAAGGATCGTATTAGTGAAAATAAAGAACCAAAGAAAAAGGGGGACTTTGGGTCCCTTCTTCCTCCAAGGGAGGGCTCTTGGACCCCCAAATATTGAGCTCTTCTTACAAAATGAGGAACTAGAATGAAATGGTCAAGAGAATCCAAAGCACATTCACTCAAGAGGTGATATGAATGGCTAAATAAAATGGTGCTAGCATACTCTTGATGAGGAGAGAGGTTCCTCCAAGAGAATATCAACAACATAACAATACAAATGAATTCCTTGACGATGTAGTGCACCCATGGCCTCTTTTTATAGCACAACTTTGAAGTATTGTGAAACCAGATTTTAGTGTGAACAAGGGGTTGTTTAGGGCACCTTTAGGTCTTTGACTAGCCACCCAGCCAGATTCAGCCGAGATTTGGATGTCAAATCGACTTGGAAGCTAAACCAGAAGTGGGTGGGAGGCCGACCAACATCATAAATGCGTCGTTCTAAAGTGTGCGCGGATTTTGCGTCCAGAGTCGCGCATCGAGCGCATGTGCGCTTTTCTAGCATTTTCAACTAGTGCACATGCGCGCGATCCCTGTATATCTTTAGCGCACACTAATTTTATAACTGGTTGTATAGTTTTGGACCTTTTGGAAATGCTTTTTTGGTCATTTTTGGTCCATGGGTGAACTAATAGCTATTTGAATATGTTGGATTCCTGTAACCATTTGCGGACAAAATTTCAGTGATAACACATCATATCCCTCTTTTCTTTGGCCCTATCATCATCATATTTAATCCCTTCAACTTTTGTAGCTAGTTTGACTCCATTTACCCTAATAACGCATTGATCTAATACCTTGTACTTGAGTTCTTTGATCACAACTTCCAAATACCTTTGAACAACTACTAATCCTTTCTAACCCTAACCTACTAACCATATTGTTTCCCTTTATCCATTTTATCTATAATCATATCTTGCAACATTTTATACATCTTTAAAGCAATTGAAAGATTGGGTAAAGTGTAGTAGTTATTGCTTCTAAATGAATGTTGGTATTGTAACATTGATGATAAATTGTTATTTCTCATTGTGAAGTTTCTTTAGCATTTATTGTGAAGTGACGTATTGTGATTGTTGCTATTATACATCATTGATTTACTTCATCAATATTATTGGTCAATTTATTTATATCAGAAAGTCCTTGATTATATGAAGTACTAACTAGCAAGTGATCTTACATATATAGAGTTTTCTTGTTGCTTTGTCTCGGGCAGGTACACTTCTGGTTATCATTATCTTTATTGATTGTTTAGTCAGACATTCGGATCGGTGGTGAATTGTGAGGGGGGGAACTTTTACTTAGCCATAAGCCTCTTCCTTCTCAAAACCCTAGGTCACCGAGGACGTCTCCCCTGGGCCTACCACCCTAAATAGAAAGAGATATCCTATCGAGGTGACAAGGGTAGCATAGTCTCAGTTTCGCCAATTTGCCTTTTTTTCACCTTCCTTTTACTTCCAAGTACAAACTGCACGATAATATTTTGATGTCATTGTCGGGGAACATTTAGTCAATTCTCCTCAAAGATGATACTTTTTCGGTAAGACTTTCCTCAACAATATTTATCTTACAATCTTACGTGGCGACTCCACTAGGGATGATTCCCTTATTTCTTTGATAATTTCAAGAAAATTATCTGGCGATTCCACCGATGATGAAGCAAACTATGACTTCTCAATGGGACCTGGGGAACTTCAAACCTTTAGACATGATTAAAATCCCCGGATACCCTCAAAAAATGCCCCCTAAGTATGAAAAGTGGCTCCCTAGATTTATTGGTAGTGATGGGGAAAGATTTGACTATCATATGGTTGATTTGTGGTCCTTCTTTCAACTCCATCCTATCAGTGATGATGCTGAAGATTTGGTAATGAAACTTTTCTCTTCCACTTTTCATGGGACTGCTAGAAAATGGTATGATGATATCCCTGTTGCTAGCATCACATATATGGACCAGTTAGAAGTGACCTTTCTCAGGAATTGGGGTATGAAATTGAAAGATGTCTAAACGTTACTAAAGAGACTTGATTGTATAAGAAAAACTGAGAGCGAGACTATCAAGGATTTTGAAGGTAGGTTCCAAAGATTTCTATATCAAATTCCTGCTACCTATATTCTTGAACAAAAGTACCTCATGTACCTCTATACAAATACACTTTTGGTGCACTTATGGTTTCTCCTAAGTAATAAGAGTCCAAAAACACTCAACGAAGCTTATAACATGGCCATACAAATCGAGGCAAACATTTCTTTGTCCGAGGGAAAACACATCTTCTCTCTAGGAACCAAAATAAATTACCCTAAGGATACCTTAGAGACTCTTAGTCTAGAAAGATGATTTTCCCTTGGATCCTTTACTGCTGATTTCCAAGAAGAAGGGAAAAAAAATTATACCAACAAGATGCTAAGGGAAAAGATCTCGATGAGGTTTTCCAAGAGAAAATGATTTTTTAATAAATAGTTGAGGAGATGGAACCCAAACAAGATGATGAAATATCAACATGCCCTCCTCTCTCTGATGAATCCATCCACGAGCCTTTTTCCCCTCCACAATAAGAAAAAAACACAGTGAGTTACCCTCCTCTCAAAAACTTTGATGATTTTCTACTTTATGATTTAGGAAATGAGAAGGAGATGGATGAGCCTCTAAATGTTTTGAATCATCCATGTTATGATACAGATACTAACATAGTTGATATTGATGAGTTCATACATGTTGGAGGACATAAATGGGATGTAGTTGGTTATTATATGGACCCCATTTACGACATTGAGAATCATTTCCAAGTGTTTCCTTAACAATTATCACAACAAGTTACTCTTGATTTTGACTAGTGGCAACAAGGAAATGATATGATTACCGATGCTTCCCAAACACCGAAGGTTGACCTAGTCCTGTATTTTCCTGATGATTTTCGGTCATACCTTGAGGACTTTGATGAGTAGTCCTTTGAGCACCTAGATCCTTTCCATGAAGATGATTTTCAACCACCACTATGATTAGGTCTTGATAGGAGTAAGGACATTGTTTTCCTGAAGAAGGATTCTTGTGACAAATTTCTCCAGCCACCTTTGATTACTTTACCTTGATGTGTCATTAAAGGTGTAGTTGGGAAGTATGTCTTTTGTATTGAGTTTCCTCTGAGGCAAACCCTAGAGTTCAAGGGTAGGTCGAATAGTCCAAGAAAAGGTTTTTCATCTAAGCCTTTCAACCTTCCCTTAAGCATTTTTCATTCCTCTTCTAGATCCATGTCAATCATATCCCAGGTTTCAGATTGTGAGGATGTCTTAGGTAGCCAACTTTCAGACCTTTTGAGTTAGTTTTCTGAACCTTTGACTTTTCACGATGCCTTCATGAAGTGGATTGAGCACTTTCCTCATAGAATGAATTGGCATGATTTTATCCCTCCCACCCACCTCCATGAGTTAGACTTTATTATTTCCGACGATACGATACATTCTCTAACCCATGTTATTTTTGTTCTTGACTTATCACTGTTTTTGTTTATGATGAAGCACAAAGGCAGGAATTGTGGGACATTGTTGGATTGGTTTCACTGGTTTTTTTACTACACCTAACATCCATCCAACAGGTAAGTACATCTAAGTAGGTAGCCATTTGCATTCATTGTAAATACCATTTGTATTTCATGCTAGAGTAGTTTTATTTCACATTTGTACATATGCTTTTTTATATATATATATGAGATGGGGGTGATATCACCACCCCAAATGATTGCTAATAGTTTTATGATGAGATCAAGCAGGTTACGGGTTATGCCATATATGTTGAGTTTCTCATGCACTTTACGATGAGCACATGTCCCCGAGTTGGAGCCAGATTTTATCCCCTACTTTAGGGATAACTAAGGATATTATGTCTCAAGCCCCACAGGTCCTAGACATGGAGTATCAAGAGCCAGATTGACTTGAGAATGGCCCTAGAGGGTCCATATTACATTTTCTTTAGCGCCTCCACCTTGTCAGTAGCAGCAATATCCATCACCTCAGCCTGGTCTTATAACATATATGGATCTTGCTCCATGAGGTAATGAGTCTGAGTATCATGGTATGTGTCACTCTAATCCTCAAACCTTTGAATATCTGCATCTAGTTCTTTTTGTTTCTAATGGGTGCTTGGATATTATACTTATCCACTTGAACATGTTTGGGGGGAATGACAGGATGCCCTAGTAAGCTTGTGCCCATAGGTTTTGAGTTTCCACTGGGGGGGTTCATGAAAAGTCATTGTCTGCTCCCATCATACTTACCACTTTCCATATTACTCCCTCTCATCCATCCTATTACATTGGTATAGGCATTGGGTTGGCCAATTATTTAAGGGTTGCACCTTACCTTGTGGGAAGAAGGGGCTAAAGGCCCAGAGGGTAAAAGAAGCTGGAAAAATATAAAATCCTAAAAACAAAACCTCGAGATGCTTCGCCCAGGGATCCCCAAGAAAGAAGTAAAAGGATTCTCAGCAAGAAATATAGGGACCCATAAAAAATAATGAAACAATACCTAGTCATAGGATAGGGGGTCTCATCACAAGCCAACCTATTAGGTCCATCAGAATCTAGCAGTATGACACTACTAGAAGTTGGTTACCATGCCAGGGTAGTGTTTCTTGGTGGCATAGCCAAGAGAAAGGGGGTCTCATCACGAGCCAACCTTCTCATTTCTGTGAGAGTGCTTGTGGGTAACATTTCCACCACTGGTCACCACACTAGGGCAGTGTCCCTCTATTAGATTCTTGAAGAAAAAGTAATAAAGAATAAAGATAAAAGACATGAATGGGATTGGAAACATTTGCATCCAAGGTAGGTGCATCTCACCCTCTACAGAGGCACCCATAGGTAAGCCATGCATTTCCCTTCTATCACTGCACCCCTTGTCCAGACATCCCTTATCCACCTCATCCACAAACATGACTTGGATTTGACTTCTCCAGAAACATCCCACGTCCATTGAACACTACTCCAATAGGATGCCCTGTCACTTCCTCCAAACTTGGCTTGTAGATTTGTATAATGTCTTTGAGCACTTGATTGAGTTAAAGGGGTTTTATGCACATGTTTAATAAAATTGATGATTAGATGTGATTGACATTGCTATGATCCTTGTGACTTGTGAGCCCATGGAGGGCATATCTCTTGATGTGCAGGATCATACCTGATGGACAGGTACCATATTGGATAGGTACACATGGGAATATGATTAGTTCAAACCTCCATGGGGCTAAGAGCCCACCAGATGGATGTTGAGACCCCAACAGGGGGTAGAGACATGTCAAAGGGTTTGCACTGGGGAAGAGGGGAATGTTCCACCAGAGGTAGCTGAGCAGACTTGTACTCAGGGGGCTTGTGCCTTTTCCACCAGGACGTTGGCCTTGGAAGGCCATGACATCACCCAGGACACTCATGATGTCATCCAGTGCTTGTGGACATTTTGGGAGGCAGTTGTGGCAGTTTTGGCACGTGTGGAATCTTCTGGAGGCCTAAGGAGGCCTAACATTTTTCTCCAGGAGGCCAAAGTTACCCTAGAAAGGGCTAGCGTCACCTTAAAAGGGCCTCACGTCCTCATTATTTTCTTGATTAGGGTTTTATTATGACATTTAATGTAAAAACAATATTATTATGTATTTTGGCCATGTCGACCTTTTGGTGACCTAAAATTAAATTAAGGTCATTGGTATGGTATAAATTGAGGGTACTTACTCTCATTTTTCTCATGGATATTTCACTCACACTTGTGTGAGGTCTAAAATTTGTGCCCTCTTTAGGGTTTTTGGTTGAAATTACTAATGCACACTTGTTGAAGGAGGCATTTCTTGGCTATTTTCTGCATTTTCTTGGTGGAAGGTTTACAACTAGGGTTTGACATTAATGATACTTGGTGAATTTAAGTGAATTTCTGCAATCCTTCTTTTCTTGAATGGTTATGGTATTTTTACTTGAATTTTGTTAATATAATTTTCTGAATTAAACCCTAGGAAACAAACACATGTGTGTGTCCTTGTTTTAAGTGCCTACTAGGTTATGCTAAGAGCCATTTATTTGCTAAAGAGAAATTCTAAGGCCTTGCCATTGTAACACCTTACCATTCACTCTTCAAGCTAGCCATTTTTTTCTTTTCCCTTTGAGCTAAAGAAGGAGGAAGACCCACTAAGGCTTAGGTTTACTAAACCTTAGTGAGTCGTCTTCCCCTAGGGTTGATAGGTTGAAGCCTTGTCTTAAAAACAATTCAACCATCATATCCATCTTATCTTTGGCCCTATCATCATCATATTATCCCTTCAACATTTAAATCTAGTTTGAATCCATTTTCCCTATTAACACATTGATCTAAGAACTTGTACTTGAGTGCTTTGATCACATCTTCCAAATACCTTTGAACAACTACTAATCATTTCTAACCCTAACCTACTAACCATATTTCTTCCCTTTATCCATTTGATCTATAACCATATCTTTCATCATTTTATACATCTTTAAAGAAATTGAAAGATTGGCTAAAGTGTAGTAGTTATTGCTTCTAAATGAATGTTTGTATTGTAACATTGATGATAAATCGTTATTGGTCATTGTGAAGCTTATTTAGCCTTTATTGTGAAGTGACATATTGTTATTGTTGCTATTATACATCATTGATTTACTTCATCAATATTATTGGTCAATTTATTTATCTCAAAAAGTCCTTGATTATATCAAGTACTAACCAACAAGTGATCTTGCATATATATATTTTTCTTGTTGCTTTGTCTTGGGAAGGTACACTTCTGGTTATCATTATCTTTATTGGTTGTTTAGCTAGACATTCTGATCAATGGTGACTTGTGAGGGTGGGAACTTTTACTTAGCCATAATTCTTTTCCTTATCAAAACCACAGGTCACTAGGGACGTATCCCCTGAGCCTACCACCATAAATAGAAAGAGTTATCCTATCGAGGTGACAGTGGTAGGATAGTCTCAGTTTTTCCAGTTTTCCTTTCTTTCACCTTCCTTTTAATTCCAAGTACAAATTGCGTGATAACAAGCCTACAGAAAATCCAACATGGGAACCGAATGGCAATCTGGGTGTTAATTAGGGTGTCAATGAAGGGTAGGCACTAACGAACTAGTTACAATGTGCAAAAGAGAGTGGCTAATTTCAAAACTAGATAGGATTGAACATAAGGAATAACACTCACAATATGGATGGTTAATACTGCAAAGCAAAAAGTGCAAGGAAAAACCTATCCCTATATTCCAGTCTAATAAGTATACCTAAGGTAGAGTGGATGTCACCATCTTCATAAAAAACATTTCAATGGAACCCTGTCAATCATATGTAAACTAGAATCCACGGTCAATTAAAATAAAAATGGCATAAAAATAAAATGAGCTCCTATAAAAGTAAAAACCGAGTTTAGTGTCTCATGGTGAAAAATGATTATTTGAATGCCCCCAAAAAGTTATAAAAAGAGAAGTCACCTTGGAGAAGACTCATTCTTCACTTTGCAAGAGAGTAGAGTGGAGAGCTTGTAGAGGAATCCCTCATTCAAGAGAATTTTTGTGGAGCTTGTTGTGGAAATCGTCTTCAACTGTTCATCAAGTGTGATCCAGGTAAGTACTAAGGAGACCCTTCTCATTTCCTTTTTTTTTTCGGGATTTTTTGGGAAAAACATGGCCTGGAAGATCGCGGAGCCAAGGTCCAAGCCAAGCTCAAGGCCACCTCATGGGATTTCTTATTGTTGTCATGTAGGGCCTCACATGACAATATGAGGCTATCATGTAGGTCCCTATGTGATGCTTCTAGGGAATCGAGCAAGGCCAAGGAAGAATTTGTCGGCCATTCAGTTGATTTCCCCTGGACTAATGTTTTATGTGAGAGTCATATTGTGAGGAAATTGCATGCTAATGGGTCTCGATTTTATTTTTTTCTAGATGCAGGTAGTGAAGGGAAGATGATTTATTGGAAGGAAAGGAAACATGAATTAGATACTATGTTTCCCAAGGGGACAATATGACCCTGGCATCTCTCCGGGAGTGTGGGCTCCTGAAGTTCTTTTAGTGCCCAATGTTGGGATCCCTTGAGTTACTACTAGACCAATTGGCCCAGTATTGGGAATCGAATGAGGATTGCTTCATCATCCAAGGGAAGGTCCTATAGTTGGACATCGATGACATTTTGTTTTTCATTGGAATGTCTCGTCGAGGTGTACCGTGGTGAGTGGGTTACACACCAGGAAGGGATGATCATTCGATCAACAGTTATATCAAGGAATATTGTTGGTTTGGTGCTTGAAAGATGAGTGGCCATATCACCATTCGAGATACTATGGAGATTCCACTGAATACCATTATGTTTTGTATTACATGGGCTTTGAGTTTAATAGCCCCTCATTTGTCTTCCATGACCAACATACAAGTGGCTCTAATGTTCCTAGACTCAATGATATTCAAATAGTGTGAGGGAGTTCTACTTAATGTGAAAATCCAACTGACTCACTACAAGCAGGTAGGCCAAATAAATTTGGGTATGGCTCCCTACTCGTGACTATTTTCTTAGAGAGAGTGCCCCACTTGGAACCTCAGATAATTCTAGGTCATCCAATGCCTTCAGACCCACAAATGATTTTTTGGGTTCAGTACATGGCAAGGATACCAAGGGGACAACATCAATATCATTATGGGATTAGGTTTTCCAGATGGTGGAAGTGTTAGATTGTGATCAACGAGGATTTCCCATATGCGGGAACCAATTTTCATCAAGATCTAGAGTTTTCATTGCCCCGAGGTGAGGCATGGTGCCTCACAGGTAAATGTGTTTTTTAATTTTATCATATTTCCTTTTTTTTGGAATTTTTTAGCATATATGATTTTTATTGAAGATGCATACTGACACACATTGGTTGGATTGTGCAAATGTAGGGCCAGAGTGTCCATAGGGATGGGGACGAGATCATCTCCGAAGAAGTGATGAGGATTCATCGAGAGGGGAGGGGGTTGGAAGTAGTGAAAAACTGCGACACGCTCGACATAATTTGGAGTGGATGACCTTGGGAGTCCCCCGCACACCAGAGTGTGATGTACCCATGCATATGTGTAGACACACTGAGCGTGTTTCTGACCCCTTTAGTAGACATCTCTAGAAGGTGTTTTGGGTAGTGTTGTGCTACTATGAACATCAGGAATGAATGGCCCATAGCACCCTATTTTGTACTAGACTTTATATATTATCTGGTCAACACCTATATGTATCAGGAGGCTAGTAGAGCCCCAATTTTGTTATATGCATCTTATTTTGAAGGATGTAACCATACTTTTCTAATATAAAGATATATACATGTTTTTTTTAGCTACTACCTATGGTTGTATAACATATGTGACTATTGCCCCATGTTGTATGTACATGCATTCTTAAAATATTGATTTTAATGAGACAAATGTAAATATATCACATAGTTAGATAATGAATTATCCAATACATTAGATCTTCTTGGGACATGGAAATGTTGGATTACTGAGAGGGGGGGTGAATCAGTAATAGAGAAATTTAATCCCTTTTAACCATATAATCCAAGTGTTATATCAATGAAGCATTACCATCCAATAAATGCAGAGTAAATAAGCAATGAACAAATGAACAATCATACACATACACAGTACACTAGTGTTTTACGTGGAAACCCAAATCGGGGAGAAAACCGCGAGGATGATTTTTTCTTATATGTCTTGAAGAATTACATTCATTGGAGCATAGCTTCCTTTGTTTTCAATTTTACCAATTGGAAGGAGGCTCCAACCCTAGTTTCTTAGGCTACAACTGAGGCTCTAGCTCTCAATTCTTTGGCTACAACTAGAGCGAGGCTACAACCCCCTGTGTTCTTAGGCTACAACGGAAGGTAGATGCAGCCACTGTCCTTGCCCCATCCCACCATACAGTAGAAGTAGAATGATGGAACCAGCATCACACTATCACTATGGGATATGCCAGCAAACATGTACCAATAAATCTGAGCCACGCATCAGCACGGCCTCAGCACGTAATCCCAACTGTACCATAAACAAGTGCATCAGCCATGCACCAACCTGCAATCAACACAGCCTGTAAACAAGTGCATCCAACCAGCTGTACCAAGTATGTACCAATCTTGTAGAAAACTACTCATCAATATGTACCAACATCATCAACTATACACTCATGTATGCTAACTCATCTTCACTTCTTCAACCATGTACTCAACATGTACCACAACCAAAGCCCTCATCAATTTCATCATCCAAATATGATTTGTGGCTTTGTAATAGAACGAGGTGTATATGATCACATTCCGCAAACCTTTCTTAACTTTAAAACAAAGAGACTATCATTTTCATCAAGCTTTTCTTTAGTCTCACATGCCTAGTTTTGGATTAGTCAACAACCCTAGCAAGAGTAATCATGGCTATGAACTTTTTGTAATGTATAAAGATATGAAAGAAAATGATACGCAATATTCTTCAGTTATTTTATGCAATTCCTCCAAGTGTGTCACTACTTGGAACCCCTCTAGAATAAGGAGTTATGTAAAAAATGGCACACCTTGCTGATTTTGGCTTATTTTAGAATGACCTTGGCAAGAGCATCCCCAGCACAAAATATTTGATGAATTGATATGAGCTATTAAAATAATACTAAATACTATACCCTAACCAACATTTTTTTTTCACTGAATTTCTATCTTTATGAATAATTTATGGGGAATTTTACCTGAAACACTGATTTTGACTAGTTTTAGGAGTGGCCACAAACCCTATTTTCCTGAATTATAGCTCCCCAAATGCAACGACCCACAAGCTGAATTTCTTACCACGGATACTTGGGTATTTTTCTCCTTGCATAGCAATTTGGGATCTGAATCATTATAGAAATTTTTTTATATAAGCGAAAATGGTGAGATATTTTGTAAATAACATACCTTAAGAAAACACCATCAAAAAATTTATCCTTCCTTGCATTTAGGCCCTCTTTTCTTCCTTTCCTTAGAATTTCGGCTCAGATATCATTTTTTTACCTTAGAAACCTATATATATTCAATATTCTCAAATTATTGATTCAAATGAGAGGAGCCTTGCCTCTTATTTATACTCTCCAAGTGGCTTCCTTAAAGCATCTTCTAGGTCTTGTCCACTTTCTTTATTTTGGGGTTGGGTCCACTTCTTATTTCTCCATTAAAGTTTATTATTGAAATTATTTATTTTGTATTCACTTTGAATTATAATACATGCATCACTTCGCTATTATTTACCTTTTTAAAATCTCTTAAAACCACTTTGATTACTTTGACCTTTTTGGGGCTTCTAGATGACATATGAGGGTCCTCCAACTAGTAAGTCCATAATAACTCTCAAACCATGAGGAGTTATGTGACATTCTATACCACCAGAAATGGCATGACATGCCAATATCCATATAGAATAGTATTATCTGAAAGATATATCACTAACTCATACCATTACCCAAACCTGGGGCCTCAACTTCTCATGGCCATAATAACTCTCTAACCATGAGGAATTATGCTTGAAATTCACATACCACCATAAATGACATGGCATATCCATCTAGGATATTTTGCTTGACAAATTCACTTTCTGTCATCTAATTATTTCACAATTAATCATGGGTTCTCTTACTCCACAAAGCGTCTTCCCACAGAGGATTTCACCATAAAGGGACCACTTTGCAGTTCACCTGTTACTTCTTATCAACCATGAAAAAACAATAATGAGTCATATTTACATCCAAACAATATTGGGTCCATTACCCAAACCTTTGTGCTAGGGCTTTCTTCAAAAATTTGAAGGCATCAATGAAACTAACCTTAATCAACAATCTCCCCTTTGGCATTGATGGAAACACTATGATGCAATACTGAAATCATATCACTCATGATGCCCTGGAACCATGCCTTTGTCCTCTTCATCTGATAAATCTGCTCCCCATGGAACCATGCCTCTATCCTTTGCATCTGATAAATCTTCTCCCCTGGAACCATGCCTTTTGTCCTCTGCATCTGATAAATATCTCCTTGTCATCAATGGAAAATCTTATCTTTCATCGAGGCCTACTCCCTGACAGACTGGCCTCTTATGAATTGCTTCCTCGTGTACATCTAAAGACATATAAGATAAAGCATTCAAAAAGTATTCAAAGCATTCATTTTTGGGTAAAAATAACTCCAGTCTTTGGTGAATATATTTAAAGGCTTCCCATGGAGTAGTTTGTAAGATGTCTGCCACTTGTTCTTTTGTGCCCACATACTCAACTCTAATGTTCTTTTTCTGCAGCCTGTTTCCGTAGAAAGTGATGCTTGATTGGAATGTGCTTCGTCATGAAGTGCATCATCTCTGGGTTTTTGAGATATTGATGGCACTTGTATTATCACAATATTGGAATGGACTCATCATACCTCAACCTGTATATCTATCGAGTTTGTTTCATCCAAAAGAACCTGTGTACAACATGTTGTTGCTACAATATACTCTACCTCGGCTGTAGATAGAGTACAATGATTGTTTCTTGTAGCCATTATAGCAAACACTCACCTAAGTAGGACACTGCTCCATTGGTGCTTCGTCAGTCATCAATACAACCTGCCTAATCTGCATCTGTGTAGGCAATAGAAAGTGATAGATCTTTTCCTTTTGGATACCATAAATCAAACTCTTTTGTTCCTTTGAGATATTTGAAGATCCTCTTTACTGCCTTTAATACATGTGATTCCTTTGATTTTTCTGCTTGGAAATCATGCCACCTATCCAACTGCCTGCATTATCTGGTCTGGATGTTGTCACATATAGTAGGCCTGCAATCCGGTGACCTATATTTCCTGCTGATCTAGCAAACTTTGAATCATCATCTTGCTCAGCTTACAACTGGCTTACATGGGAGTGATAACTAGTTTGCAATCTTCCATTCGAACCTCTTTAGCATTTCCTCTAGAATATACTTGGTTTGAGGAATAAAAATTCCTTGTTTGCTTTGATGTATCTGAAGTCCCAAGAAGGATAGTTCTCCAAGTAACGACATTTCAATTCATTCTGCATGTCTTTTGAAAATTTCAAGATCTAACCTGTCATCATCACTGCACCAAAATAATATCATCAACATAAAATTCAATTAATAAAATATTACCTTGACTTACCTTGATGTAGAGGTTGTTGTCTGCGCTTCCTTTTTCTGAACCCTGCTATTGCAGATGCTTATCAATCCTCACGGAGTACCATGCTCTAGGATCCTATTTTCGACCATACAAGGCCTTCTTTAATTTACACACATAGTCTAGCTGAAATCCTTCTGGTTGTTCAATGTAGACTTCTTCTTCAAGTTTCCCATTCAGAAAGATGATTTTTACATCCATATGATGTACTTTAACATTCTTGGGCATGCATAAGCTAAAAGAAATGGATTGCTTCCATTCAACCAACTGGGAAAATGTCTCTTCAAAGTCAGTTCCTTCAATCTGTGCATGTATCCTTTACATACCAAATCTAACTTTGTTCCTTATAACTTGTCCGTCTTCATTCAATTTATTCCTGAAACCCATTTGGTGCCGATCCACATTCTTATTCTTTGGTCTTGAACAAAATTTCCCAAGTGTCAGTTTTTCTCTATTTGATCCAATTCTTCATCCATGGCCTTATTCCAAAATTCATCCTTGCTGGCTTCTTTAAAATAGTTTTGGTTCAATTGTAGATAAAAGTGCTAGGGGTGTTTTGTTTTGGTGAATGGATTTTTTCTTCTAGTCTCAACTCATACATCTTTGTTTCCAATAATCTGATGAAGGATGATTCTTCTATACTCGTTTTCTAGGTGTCTTTGGAATGTGTTCTGAACTTTCTTCTTCTTCTGTTAGACTCTCTTCATCTTCATCTTCCTCTTCTTCTTCTTTTCATCTTCTTCTTCAAAAAGTGGTTCCATTGATTTGTTTTCTTCTTTCTTTGATTATGTATGCATGTTTCATCAATTGTTGCGTTGATTCTTTCCCACAACTTTGTTTAATATTAGATTGTAATACTTGTATGCTTTTCCTTGTACTTGAGTAACCAAAAAAAAACTCCTTTGTCCACACGAGAGTCAAACTTTCCCATTCATCATCTTCTCTTTTGATGTAGCATTTGCTTCAAAAACTCTAAAATTAGCTTCACATTTGCTGGTCTTCCTTTCCATAGCTCGTAGGGAGTTTTATCAGTGTTGTTTCTGAGCATTACTCTATTTGAATGAACTAGTGTATGCACTACATGTGTCCAAAATCTATCAACATTGAATCCATTATCATTGTTCAGGCCATTTCTTGTGTGTCCTGTTCTTTTTTTCCAACAACTCCATTCTGTTGAAGTGTCCTGTGACTGAGAATTGCCTTTTATTCCATGATTGTTGCAGTAGTCCATAAATTCCTTTGAAATTGAATTATCCTCCATTATCAATCTTAAGCATTTTGATTCTTTAATCCATCTCATTTTTCAGCCATTTCATTGTAGATCTTGAAATTTTCAAAAGATTCTGATTTGTTCTTAGAGAGAAAGCAAACTACAGTCATTCTTGTATAATCATCAGCTAATAACATAAAAGTATCTCTCACCTTTTAAGTCTTTTGTTGTAGTTGGTCCAACTAGATCTGTATGCACAATTTCCAGTGGTTTTTGTTGTTGAATATTCCTTTGATTTGAAGTTGGTGCTTTGTTTGCTTTCCTTGGCAATGCTTGCAGGAAGTGTTGGTTGGTTTCGTGATCTGGGGCATTTCTCTGACTGCATCTCTTTTTTGGTGACTTTGACAAGGTTATCAAAATGCATGACCCATTCTTCTGTGTCATATCTGTTGTGGGGTATTCTGCCTATGGACTAACAAGCTAGGGCTTTAAACTTGTACGCAGATCATGACCCTTAAGAATAACTTTAACCTCCTACCCAAACCTATGACCCTTTTTCTTAGGAAAACATGGGAAAGAATCAACTAACCTTTTTGCTTATCGACGGTTGAAGTAATCCTCCGTTGAGCTTTATCTCCTTATTTGCTGCTGCTCCTTCTAAGCGATCCTGAAATAAAGACAAAACTATGCATGCATGCTACTAATATACTAGAGGGTTAGAGTTTAAACACAAATCAAATAGCATAGATAAGACTCATGTATATTTGGGCGAGAAAAGCATCTTTTTAATAGTCTCAAAATGAATCCCTTACAATGAATTCTGAGACCGGCCACCGTTCCTCGATCCTGACCCTGGGCTCCTCCTCTTCTTTTGTCCTCCAACTGCTGTTGCCAGATTTCTCCTAAAGCTTGAGGCAAGGCTAAAGGGTTGGGACAAAGCGGACTTGGCAATTTGGCAGAGTTTCTTTGCTATGATTTTTCCCCTCTTGAATATTACCCCTACCCCTCCTTTTTATAGGCTAGAAGGAGCTAGGGTTTTTAGTGAACTCTCAGCCATGCATGGCTGGGAGTTCTAGTTAACTGACAAAAGCTCTTCATCCCGGCGGAAACTTTCCTGATTTTTGCTTTGTTAGGTAACGCGGGTTGTAGTGGGCCATCCAGCGTTCACACGCGTGCTGCAGAAAGCCTGCCAGCGTCCCAACGCGCGCAGTGCTATGTTAGGGCGCAGGTTACTTGATTTAGGAGGTTTTTTTGAAGAGTCTGTTCAGCATGGCTTTGGCAAGGAAAGGCACTGAGTAGGCCTAATGCCAGAAAAGCAAGGATAAGGTGCAGATTTAGGGTTATAACAGATGCCCCTAATGTGTGAGGTCAGAAGAGCATATGATGGCCGAAATACATTACCAGTCTTTACCAATCTGTACTGATAGGCTGAATGGGTGAGCCCAGGAATCACGGTGGGAAGTGTCGTCTGCAAAAAAAAATTGTCAAATGTCTCACCGAGGTGGGCATACCCATGCTCAGGATTAAATCAGAACCATGGCTACCAATCAAATACACTGTAGATCCATGTCAAATGGCTATAAGAGTAGCCGCGAACAATACACAGCGGAGCTACATCTCAATCAGAAAAATATACATCGCCAAGTATCCATCTCTCAGAAGCTGATTCGGCCTGATGGTTGTACTTCAGGACTCGAGTAACTACAAAGTCTTCTAAAACTCGGGTAGGAGTGTGAGTGTGAGACTACACTGCAGAGGTTTTTGACGGCTCGTCGGTTACGGACTTGATAATCTTGATGATGATCGGACTGAAGGAAGCACAGTGATTTTGAACAAAGGCTTGATTGGACGTTTCAGAATGGCCAGATATGCGGACAAGAGACATGTGCAGAGTGGCCGACTCAGGCTAAGTAACAAACTTCCCTTGGACAATAGTACGACAGAGTGATAAGACTTAGGCAGCATGTTTGTTAATCATAAGTCTACCGAAGCGGAGGCAATGCAAACTCTCCATATGTTTGGAAGAGTAGCAAACGGTGGAGGACACAACTCAATATAGCGAGCAAGGCTACCTAGGTCATACTAAATCCCAAAGTCTGATGAATCAAATGGACCAATTTTCTTTATCCAAGGGCGACTCATAGAAATGCTGCCAATAAGAAAATGCTTTTCCCATCCTCTTTTTGGGGTATATTTGATTTTTTTTTTTTGTTCTTTTTTGAATATATAGAATAAAAAGAATATTACGTTACAGTGGAGGAACAGGCATAGCAAACATATACACAAGATCAAGGCGCAAGGACAAGACTGATGTTCTGGGAAATGATACTCAGGAAAAATACTCCAGTGGCCAAAGGTGTTAAGACGCAAAGAAAACTGTTACTAGGCTGAAAAGTAAAGGATGCAAATGTGGTTGATAGAGCACACAATGGTAGCGATCCTTCGATGTAAGTTTAACTTGAGCCCAAGAAGGGAAGATCGGTGATTTTCACGTTTAGAGAGTCTGAAAAGCATAAAGGAAACTCCATTGGGGGCCTTTTTCGTCAATAGTCTAGTTGGTTCCGAAAAGGGGTAAACTAACACCGACTAGACGTCAATTCAAAACCATTTTAACCCGTGTGTAACCAAAGACAAGATCACTCGACTATTTTTTTCAATTTTAAGGAGTCTGAAAAGCTTAACTATGGACTCCGTCAGTGTTCTTCTGGACCTTTTTTAACGAGAGTGTGTGAAAAAGGAATAAGGTCACTCGACAATCTTTTTCAATTTTAGAAGTCTGAAAGAGCTTAACTATGGACTCCGGGGGGTTTCTTTTCATAGATTTAGTCCCTCAGGCCCGAAAGAATAAAATTATACCTGGGGATACTCTTCTAAGGAATGGAATTCAATAGAGTACTCCTTTATTCGTACAGTTGACCGTCGGACCGAAAAGGGAGTAAACTACCACCGGACAGGCGTGACTTCAAATTTAGTTTAAACGAGCGTGACAGGTCACAAGATCGGCTCGGCAATCTTTTCATGTTTTAGAGGGTCTGAAAGGGCTTAAAGGAGACCCGTTATGTTTTCAGGAGTCCGGAGAGTAAGATAAAGAGTGAAAAACACCCAATCTTTTCATGTTTAGAGGGTCTGAAAAGGGCTTAAAAGGAGACCCGTTATGTTTTGGGAGCCCGGAGGGTAAGACAAAGAGTGAAAAATACCCATGCAAATGAGGCTCAAACTCATATTCAGGAAAGACTATACGGACTCACGAGCCTACTATGTTGTCAGAAACGGCATGGACACCATAATGCAACCAGGAACTACCTAGGGCATCCATGTTTTGGTAAGATCTACCACCAAGTTGCAACACTTCTAGAGCAGAAATGACGGTTCCGCATCACAACCGGGTGGGGTCGATCCTATATTTGGAAAAACAAAAAGCAACGAGATGCAACAGTGGGGATGAAATCCTACCCTATATGCTCAGGTTGATTTTTGAAATTTTTTTTATGGACCGCCCTTACGTATATATTTTTTTTTTTTTTCTGAAACTCAATGAAAAGTGTCCCAATACCTGATCAAATCCCTTCTATATAACTCCGGAACCACCCAAACTAGTTTTTGGTATAAAGAAACTGATAAAAGGGGCCAAAAGGGTGACAAAAAGAGGCCAAAAAGTCTATAAATAGAAGTTGGCAGCTCATTATCACCATTGTTGATTTGGAAATTGACTCTGGAGCCAAAAGACCCCCTTTGCTAGATATTGCGATTCCGGGAGCTACAGTGGACCAAACGAACTTCTGCTCGGACCAAGTAAGTACAAACTCCCCCTTCTTGCATTTCAATTCTTCCTTTATAGTTTTTTGGTTGTTTGGGGGGGTGGCCGTCGCCCTTTTTGAGGCCGGCCCTAGCCAAACACGGGTTGTCCAAGGACAGCCCGCAGGTACCCGCGCACTGTGCTTAAGCAGCGAGCGGGTACCCGCGACTGTCACTTAGACAGCCCGCGGGCTACCCCCATGTGGTGGAAAAAATTAAGTTGCAAGATCCTAATCTCTCTTTTTTGACTTGTGATCTTTGCAGGATGTATGTGCATTAGAGAGAGAGGGAGCATGAGGCTGCCAATGAGGCAGCAGCTGCAGATCCGAATGTCATGGCCACGTTGACGCAGTGTGGCTTGGTGAAGTTTTTTCTATGTCCGTTCATGCGCGCACAACCAAGGCTGCTGAATGCCCTGGTTGACTACTGGCACCCTGATGCTGAGGCATTCATGATAGAGGGGCAATCCTTGGTGCCCACCACCGAGGACATTT
>SNQJ01S0180225.1:1053-19427 GCA_010110895.2 Picea sitchensis | reverse complement strand
TGGACGTAGCCCACACTGGGTGAACCACGTAAATCTGTGTCTCTCTTGTATTATGTGTCTTATGTGTTTTGTTTCTGCATTTGTTTTATTTTATTGCTCCACGGTCATGTTTTTCTAACAAATGTGTGAATTCTTGTTTGGAAACAAAATTGCATTAAGTTTTTGCATTCTTTTGAGTGTTTGTATGTGACAAAAAGAAACAAACTCTTCTCCTTATCATAAATAGAAGTTCATTGAAAAACAAAAATTGCATCTCATTCTTTTTTCTTTCTTTTTGGAGTCGAGTCTCAAAACATCATCAGTTTCACTATCATTTACCCTTACGTAATGAAGAACCATAAAAATAAGCGCTAATTAAAATTGATCTAGAAAATTTTATTTTTATACCCTTACACCAACATTAGAATAGGGATAGAGATTTGGAATAGGTTGTGAGGTTAACTCTCCAAAGAATTAAAGACAAACATAGAATCTTGTGACATGGAGAGAAAATCCCATTTTCTGTATAAGCATAGTTGGGATCCCCCTCTCACACAGGGGTTAAACACGAGGTCACGTGTGAGAGAGAAATGAAGATTACCCCTTAGAGACTTAAGCAATCATATATGAATGATTGTATATTGGGGGTTCCTCCTGAGAATCAACTATTTTCATTTGGTCTCGGAGGTTCATGAATCCCAAATCTGTTTGGGGTCCTCGGGAATTTACTAGTCCACTTGTCTTCATTTCTTTTGAATAATTTTGGAATTGATATCCTTCCCATACGTTCAGACCTGACTGTCGACTGTACCCACCCAGAGGTTGAATGAAATTTGGTAACATTAGTGGCCATAATATTTAGGGTCTATACATGAGGTGACAGTGAAGGGGAGTCTTTGTTGTACCTGGGTCAGAGGTTGGTCAAACTCACTTGGGCTCCTAGGAGGGTAAATCATGGATAAAACCATGAGTGAATTTTCACCAAGGTGCAAGTCTAGTAAGAAGGTCACTTATGTAACTAATCAAACTACTCAATCCTATCCTCTTCTCACTTTGTTCCTGCGATCTTGCATTTCATCACCAACTAGTAAGGTCATTGTGAGAAGATATTGTTTTGCTTGCTAGTTTTCTAGATTTTTAGCCAGTGTTATTTTTTCACCCTATTTGTCCTAAGAGATTAGTATTTTGGCTGAAAAAGGTCTTCATAGATCACGTAGGATGCAAGGTTTTCCTCTAGAAGGCTATGAACCCTTACCTCCTAAATCACCTGAAGACACTTTTCCTGAAGAAGTTCTTGGAGAAGAAAACTATTCTGACACTAGGAGTGTTTCTACTCCTTTGATTGAACATCTTGAGGGAGAAATAGTCATAGTTCAGGAAGATTTTTTCCTCCTTGTAAACCCAACATTGACCAACCCTCTTGATCCACTTCTTCTCCGAGTATACTCTTCAGGGAATATCATAGCTTAAGATTATCCTTCATTATTTTCACGTCCATTTGAAGAAGTTGACATGGAATCAGAACAACCCAATCCAAATGAAGATTATAAAACCCATGTCCTCTCTACTAAAATGGTAGATCCACATCAAACTCTTATTCATCCTATATGGATAACTCCATCAAGTTGTGATCTTAATGAAAAATTCAATTTGAATCAACCACTCTTTATCCCTCCACATACATCTTTCACCGCTAGTAGAGATGCAGAACCATCAAGCCATTTCCCTGACGACCCTACAATACCAACATTCAATACTACTACCACTTCAGGTAAAATATCGAGTGATACAGGCCTTGTCCTTGTTGGAATAGGGGCATACCCAGGGTTAAACACTTCAACAACACACCAACAAAACCCTAACTGCCGACCCTTTCGGTAACACCTATGAAGAAGATGAAGTATCACCCGAGGTAGAGACAAGGGGGGTTGTAGGACTCAAGTGTCAACAACCTAGCTGGGACACAGATCTATTATCACAATACTTAACATAACACTTATCAATTAACATTCATTATTCTTTGACCCTTATTCACATCGTAGATAAAAACCCTAATTACATAACATCGCAATATTCAACAAGATCTAAGCATATCTAACAATTTAGCACATAGAATCAAACAGATCTAGCATTCATTCATGTTATTAATCACTAAGCTACTACATCAGATGTATATAACATACATAAAGATTCAACACTAAGCATAAATCACATCAACAACACAAAGAAATCACAACACAGGATATATGTGGTTCAGCCCAATGTGGGGCTATGTCCACCAAATCTTCGTCTTCTTTATTATCTTCTTTCAATCTTCTTACATTCACAGAGCTAGAAAACCCACTCCGCATAGGATAGGATATCTATGCGCACTTCGCTAGATCCTCCTTCCCTGAGTTTGGTACAACACAAAGCCTTCTTACAATCACTTGTACTTAACTCTGCAAGTTCTCAACACATAGTATGCACGGAGCCTTCACAACTAATCTCACTTTGCAACCTTTACATATCTTGCAAAAATCCAAGTTAGATCTGATGCCTCTTACAATTCCTAGATACTTATTTATACATTTACAAATGGGGCCTAAGCATGGGTAAACCCATGGACCGACATCCCATACCTGTTACATAATCCCTAAACCCAAAAATCCCACAAAAAGGGGGTGAGATCCCATGATCTCCACTTCACCTGGGCGCTCCATCTTCGACCAGCCTGTCGAAGTCCCAAAAGTGGTCAAACATGACCAAGGTTCTCCAAAACTTGGTCGAGGGCCAACAGGCCCACAACACTCACATGTGACTCATCCCGAGTCACTCTGATCTGGGAAACTCTGCTTCGAAAGCCTCGATCTTCGATTGTGCTACCTCAACTTGTTGCTTCACCAGAGACTCCTACTCAACGAACTCCTAATGACTTTCTCAGTGATAGGTCCTTCCAAGCATTGTTCCACTATGGTGACCACTTGTTCCAGATATGCACCTTGTCCCTTGATCTCTTCAAAAAGGACATAGTCTTCATCATGCACCGACTAGAGTCTCTAGGTCACTTCCATGACTTTACTCTGGATGGCATGGACCTACTGTTGAACTCCTCATTGTTCTTGTGACCTTTGCATCTTCTCAACTGCTGACAGTAGCTTCAATTGTGCTTGTACTGTTGCTTCTTGTTGCTTCACTTCTTGGAGTTGTGACCCCAATTTCCTTAGTTCTAGGTCCTTTTCAAGGCGCTCATAGGTCTACGCACTTCGATTGATGAGTTTCTTGCATTATAAGGCCAATGCCTTGATTCTTTCGACTGCGCTCCAGATAGTTTCCTCCCTTTGATATCAAACTTCCTGCAGAGTTCTCGGCACTGCTTGCAGCTCCAGTTTTGCTACTCTTTCTTGGAGCTGTTGAATGGCTTCAACGAGATTCCCCACTTGGATCTCATTTGTTTCCTCTTCCATCTGTGCCAGGCCCAACACAGAGCGAAGTGCTCTAATGATTTCTTATTTAACTCCAATCTTCTCTGCGAGCAGCTGTTATTTTTCTTTCTGGATTTGTTCTCTATCCTCTACAAACTTCACCTACATGTCATCTTTCTCTTACTGCACAACCCAAAGTTTCTCTAGGGATTCCTCCTTTGCTTGATTCAATTCCTTTGTGACCTACTCTTTTTCTTCCTGGACCCGACGAAGGTGAGCCTCTATCGCATATGCTATTCTACGTAGTTGGGCAGGCTCATCTCCTACTTCTATGCCCCTGATGAAAACAACGTAGTAGACACTGTGCGGCTCGAATAAAGAGCCTACTGTACCCATTTTAGCTCTGCCTCGATCCTATCATACATTGCCTCATGTTTGGCTTCTCTTCATTGCAAAATGTCCTCAGAAGTATCTGATACATCTGCGATGATGAGGTCAATATCATCCACCATAAGTATAGTCTGTAAGTGGGGCTTATTGGCACGTGAATTATTCTACGCTGAGGGTTTCTTTGGAGAAACCTTTATTTTCTTGGATGTCTATGCCTTCATAAGGGGATATTTAGGTGATGTTACTTCACCCTGTTCCTTCTTGTCTTCTTCCCCTTCATCCTCTTCTTTCTCTACTTCGTCACCTCCTCCTCCTTCAAGTAAATCTGGTGTAGTCTCCTCTGATGTGTTGTTCATTTCCTGTACTTCTTCCTTCTTCTTATTCTTTCTACTGCCTAGTCCATCATACTCTTCTTAGGTGACTATAGGACTTCCAATGAGGTTAGAGTCGAAGAGTTATGTCTATTCGATTGGTAGAAGGAATTCTGCAGACCATTCCTTGGTTATTTCCTCCATATCTTCCTCGGTGAGTTTGTAATAGGACTGGATATATTCCTTATGTTCATCTCCATGCTCAGTGATTTAAATGAAGTGCCTTTCTACACGGAACTTCACTATTGGCATGAACCTATGAAGTGTATTCAGAGTCATTCGAGGGAAGGATTCAATGGCCCTATTCAACTGCAAGTAATAGGTGTGGAACACTGCATTGGACTGCCATTACTTCTCCATGTCACTCGAATACTAGAGGGTAGTGAACCTTGTGGCCATTGGTTCAAATGGCTTGACTTCAGGGAAGGTTGATCCCTCCGACATCTCCCAAGAGATGAAGGAAACAAGAATCAACAACTAGTTGAAGTGAAACTTGTAGCCCTGGTCTTGCGCTTCACAGAAATCTTGCTCCAACTGGTTGACGAGGTAGCTCACCCAATTCATTTGCATCCCTTCAATGCACTTTCCTACGAGGTCAATGATAAACCCCGTGACCTACGTAGGTCTGTTCTTCCCGACGAGCTTACCAATGATCAACTGGAAAGATAGGCACACTGCATCATTTTGGGTGGAGGCTACCTTGTAGCCTCGCTTTCCTTTCTCCACATTGTCATAGGTTTCCTTTATTTTCTATGCTAGAGGGTGATTTGCAGCCTTCCCTGGGTAAAAATTATGAGGGTTCGGTCCTTGCATGCTCAATATAGTGATCTAGTCGATTAGCACCGGATCTACAGTGATGCACCTATCCAACCATAAGTAACCTCCATGGAAGCACGACAGGAGGAGTTTAACACACGTGTTAACCTCTTGATGTCTGTCAACGTGTGGTATCTTCATCGCATTAAGAATTGTTGATATTGCGATGTCCATGGTCCACGGCTGAGGGATTATATTCGTCTTCTTTCCCATTGTCTTTGTCAAGTACTTATGTGGTGCGAGCATTCCATAATTCTTGCATTCTCTCAAATTGAAATCATTGATCTTTAGCATCATAATCTACCCTAACTGCGGTCCAACTGCGCATATCCCCTTTAGGAGGTATGCAGTGATCAGTCTATAGTCAAATTTCCTCGAGATGTTATCACGACTAACCATGCTATCTAGAGGAGGGATATAGTCGGGCAGGACCGATGGGATGAGCTTCACGTTCACCAAGTTGTTGTGATGCTTGCTCTGTTTCTCTGTTGCATTTCGGGATGGCCTAGATCGATGTGCATTCGATGGGGAGGCTTGCAATCCTCTCTTCCATGAGTCTTGTGCTCCTACGGAAATGACCTTCTCCGCCATGAGGTCAATCAAAATCTCTTCGATGGATTTATCTACTGCGCTAAGGTCGCTCGACATGCACACTCATGATCAAATGTCTCGGATAGGTGGACAAATGCTCAAGATAAGAAGAACAGGTGGTGAGGTCTCAATAAGAACTGTGTGAAAGCAATTAGTTCTCTGTGGGCTCGGATAATCACAATTTGCAAAAGTGTCCCCAATAAGACATTCGATGGGTTAAATAGATAATGTCGTAACAGACTCCTCCAATGGGCAGGAATGCCTCAATCAATACAATTCCATCTGTTATGGTGTGGTCACAATGGTCCAACGATGAGATTTCCAGCAATAACTATGTTTCTATCCATTATGGAGCATCGTTCTAATGGTCAGGGTGCCTCAAATGGTCATATTGCATCGTCGTGGAAAAGTTCCACTCTACATTGTTCTGCTATTCCAACGAGGTTCAAATTCTGCAAGCCTTCCTTCTGTGAAGTCCACTATGGAACCTCATGCAATTTCTCTAGCTTTTCTTTCTTCTTACTGAGCTTTCTTGATTTCTTTTTGGTGATATGTGTCTCTAGATTCCTCTTTCCATTCTTATTCTTATCTTTTCTTAGCATAGTAACTTCGCACTGCTATGGTCTTTCACAGTGTTCGAGGGTAATACTTCTTCTCTTACTGTTTCTGGAGTAGGTTCTCTTCTCTTCTGTATGGATAAGTTCTTTAAGCCTTCTTGTGTTCTTTCAACTTCGATAGCCAGGTCTCTAGCCCTTAGTAGCCTCGAATTGTCCTCTTGTTCTTCTATTAAGCATGTTATTTTCCTAGCCATGAAATCCCTTAATTCTTTCTTTCTATGTTCTATAGCTTCCTCTTCTTCTTTCCTTCGGATCTAATCTCTCTCAATCCAAGTCCTTCCTAACAAAAGTGCAAAAGGAGTGTTGTTCACAACAAACTTAATGACCTCAAATTCTTCTTTTGTCAATGTTCCATGAGCACTCATAGGTAAATGGGTAAGCCTTCAACATAGGGTTATCATCTTTCCTTTAAACAATCCTATTCCTCCCAATGAAGGAATCATAGCAGGCTTTCCCAAAATTTCCCAAGTACTTTCTGGCATAATGTGCATCGGTGTTTCTACATTCAATACATAGTCTATGTCGAAGTATCATATTATTGCTTCTATGCACTGCTTCTCTTTTAAGATCTCTGGTAAACTGATGTCTCTGTGATCATTCAGTGTTTCTTTCATCTGCAATAATATAGTCTCTAATTTTTTCTGGTTCTTTAGCATATTCTTAGTCTCTTGACCTTCCTCATGGTTTTCTTGTTTCATGTTCATCTTCTCAACTTTAGCAATCATTCTAGGGAAATCTAAAACTTCATGTCCAGTAGCTTTACAACAAAGGAAAATAGGACCTCTACCAGGGAATTCCTTAGCAAGATGTCCTGGTCTTCTGCAACTAACAAAGAGTCAATCCTCTCTTTATATTAAACGATCCCCAACCTTTCTTGTACTACGCAATGAGATCATAGTGATGGTCCTGCAAAAAATTCTTTCTAGGATCCTGCATCCACTTGTTAGTCCAAAAATTATTTCTATGCATAGGAATAACATATCTTTCACTATTTTTATCAGGTCTATTCATATCATATCTTCTTTCTTCTAGTTGTGCCCTAGTTTTCAGACTAGGACAAAATCTATCAAACATACCTAGATTCACACTTTCGAAGCAAAAATTTCCACTTATCTTACCTTTATCAGAGCACAAAGATTTAAGATCTTACCTCTTTTCTTTAGATCAAACTTCTTTTCTTAGCACAAAGATTCACAAGTCAAGTAGAGTACTGTGAATTACAATAACAAATCTACGCACAAAGCTTTATGTTTTCCTCGGTTCCCAACAATCATAGTTTTGGGTCTCGGCAATAGAACCATTTTTTGGCATAGGGGCAGACCCAAGGTTCAGCACTTCAACTGCGCACCAACAAAACCCTAACTACCGGCCCTTTCGGCAACACCTACGAAGCAGATGATGTCTCACCCAAGGTAGAGTCAGAGGGGGTTATAGGACTCAAGTGTCTACAACCTAGCTGGGACACAGATCTGTGATCACAATACTTAATATAGCACTTATCAATTAATGTTCATTAGTCTTTGACCCTTATTCACATAGCAGATAAAAACCCTAATTACATGACAACACAGTATTCAACAAGATCTAAGAATATCTAACCATTTAGCAGATAGCATCAAACAGATCTAGCATTCATTCATGTTATTAAGCACTAAGATACTACATAAGATGAATCTTCTACATAAACCAACAATTCGTCTTCTTTATTATCTTCTTTCAATATTCTTACATGCACAAAGCCACAAAACCCACTCTGTATAGGATAGGAGATCTGTGTGCACTTCACCAGATCCTCCTTCCCCGAGTTTGGTACAGCACAAAGCCTTCTTACAATCACTTGTACTTAACTCTACAAGTTCTCAACACATAGTATACATGGAGCCTTCACAACTAATCGCAATTAGCAACCTTTACATATCTTGCACAAAGACAACTTAGATCTGATGCCTCTTACAATGCTTAGATACTTATTTATACATTTACAAATGGGGCCTAATCATGGGTAAACCCATGGGCTGACATCCCATACCTGTTACATAATCCCTAAACCCAAAAATCATGTAAAAAGTGGGCGAGATCCCACGATATTTGCTTCGCCTGGGTGCTTCGTCTGCAACCGGCCTGACGAAGTCCCAAAAGTGGTCAAACATGACCAAGGTTCTCCAAAACTTGGTCGAGGACCAACAGTCCTTCCTAGTCATCTACAAATTACTATGACGGTTACACCAACGATGCCTCTTCAAGCACCAACTTCATTCACACCACAAAATCTCATTGGGACACCTTCTCATATCAGAATGAAAAAACCTCTCATAGCTCAAGTCTCAACTATGGGACAGATCCCTACTGGGGCGAAATCCTCGGTTAGTGGACAAATCCCTATTGGAGTTCAATCCTCTGCCAGTGGATAAGTCCTTATTGGGGGGGAGCTCTCATTGAGTGGATAAATCCCTACCAAAGGCCAACCCTCATTTAATGGAAAATTTCCTTTGGGGTGGGTGGGAAACACTCATTTAGTGGGCAAGTCCCAGTCATTACCCAACCTATGGCAGGGGGGGAAATTTCAAGCATTTAGTGGATAAGTCTCGATCATTACCCAACCTATGACTGAGGGGGAAATTTCAAGTTCATTTGTCAGAAACCCAAACAAAACCTGGGGACCACCTCAGGAACGATATTTTCATCCAAACCCACAAGGAGGATATTTAAATCCTAATCCTTTAGGACTATACTATGGACAACCATTCCTAGGTCTCCAAAATCCCACTTGGGGTCCCTCAAGGTCAATCATCTTTTCCTCCACAGGGTCAAACCTGTTACCCTCCTCAGGGTCCAACTGGTTACCCTCCACAGAATCAAACTAGTTACCCTCTTCAGGGTCAAACTAGTTACCCTTCTGAGGGTCAAACTCATTATCCTCCCCCAGGCCCAACTGGTTATCCTCCTTAGGATAAAATTAGCTTTCCTTCAACCTTTTCCCAAGTTCCCCAAAAAATGAATCATACTTTTCCTAGCCAAAATCCTCAAAAACCATATATGGGAGGACCTTTTGGATACAAATTCCCACAACAAATAGTTTATGCTCCTACTGGTGTTCCCATGCCTCACCAGTATCATCCTCAAAGTAATCGACAGTTATATTTTCTGGCTACTTTAGATCTCTCGGACCTGCAATATTGACAAACGATCCCATATTACACTCCCCCTTTTGGCTAGTAATTCTCACCAAGTTACCATCAGATATTCCAAAGTTTGACAGCAAATGTAAAGAAGATCGGAATAACCATGTCATGAAATTTCATCTTTGGTGTTCATCAAACTCATTAATGGATGACTCTATTCATTTGCGTATTTTCCAGTGTACTCTTATGGGCTCAGGGGGAAAATGGTATATTGAATTAAAACATGGATCTTTTCAATATTTTAATTTGATTGTAATGGATTTCCTCACCCATTTTCAATTGCCAATTAGATACAAAACCAAAACGAAACTTTTGACCTCCATTCGTTATACCAACTCTGTACAAATTTTTGATCATATTCATGAGTGGAGACGACGATGATGGTTGATCAAAGCTACCACCCCTTACCATTTATTGGAAGAATGGTTCATGAAATATTTGTTACCACCTATTTCTCATGATGTGGCAATGGGAGGTGTAGTTATAGAAGAGGAATCCATTGTTCATGCCCAATATCTAGATTTGGTTTATTCCCAGTATGGTACTTTGTATGATCTAACCCCAAATGCTCCCCATGTGTCAAACGATCCATCCAAACCATCTTCTACTACCCATTTTGACAATGTTATCATTTTTGTCAAAACTCAACATGCCTCATAGTCGAATGGAACTACAAATCATTCAGTATCTACCCCGAGTACAATGTAGGATTCTGTCACATCCAATCCCTACCCAACTAAAGTCTTTGAAGTGAATGTGGTTCAATCTACTTCACCGCCACAATCTGGAGGGAAAATTAAGAATAAAAATAAAACAAAGAAAAATATTGACCAAACAGAAAACCCAAAAACACAAACACAACCACCTGCTGTTGAAAAACAACCACAACGGAAACTAAAATTTCCCTGTCTGATATGTGCCAAAGATCATTACACAAGACACTGTCCTCATTGGGAGGAAGTATCAAAACTATTTAAAGGAAATTACCAACCCTTTATCTTGATGCATCCTTTCCCACAACAACAATCATTGGTTGCAAAAATGTTTGCACCTCTGCAAAGAGGAAACCCAGGTCATCCTCCTAAAGAGGATGCTTCCTAAAGTGCCCACATTTATATTTTCAATGGTGTAGATTTGACCACTAGAATGAAAACGTATGACACACCTCCAGGGAAAATAATTAAAGAGAATGTAACTAATGGAATTGTGACTGAAGCACCTTCCACATCTGTTACCCCTCCATCTGGGCCTCTCCATATTAAGAAACCAAATTTTTACTCTATACTACGTCTTCCCAAGAGTACCATTCGAAAGTAGACCTTTAATCCCAACTCTCGTGTCACTCGGAACTACAACATATTTGAATATTTGTCCCAAACACCTTGCTCAATGTTGACCCTCGAATTTCTGTTGGCACAGGGGAAGACCCAGGGTTCAACTCTTCAATAGCGCACCAACAAAACCCTAACTATCGACCCTTTCAGCAACACCTACGAAGCAAATGAAGTCTCACCCGAGGTAGAGGCAGGGGGGGTTGCGGGACTCAAGTGTTTGCAACCTAGTTGGGACACAAATATTTGATTACAATACTTAATAAAGCACTTAGCAGTTAACATTCATTATTATTTATCTCTTATCCACTCCGCAGGAGAAAACCCTAATTACAGAACAACGCAGTATTCAACAAGATCTAATGCATCCAAGCACTTAACATATAGAAATAGATCCGATCTAGTATTCATTCACATTACTAATCACTAAGGTACTATATCAGATGCATCTAACATATATTTATATACTAATCATAACTCAAATAACAACCATAATGCACAAATCAACCATAACACAAGATATATCTGTTTCACCCCCAGCGTGGGGCTACGTCCACCAACTCTTCATCTTCTTTGTTATCTTTTGTCAATATCCTTACTTGCACAGAGAATCAAAACCCGCTCTGTAGAGGACAAGATATCTATGCACACCTCACCAGATCCTCCTTCCCTGAGTCAGGTCATAGCACAAAGCCTCTTTACAGTCACTTTCACTTATCTCTGCAAGTTCTCATGCACACAGTATGCACAAAGCTAACTCAATCACATAGATCCAACTACTTACATCACTTGCACTTAGTAAAATATATCACTTAGCACCACATCTCTCTCTTTACTTACATTGCCTAGATTTCTATTTATACATTACAAAAGGGGCCAAGGCATGGGTAAACCCATGGGTTGACATCCCATACCCGTTACATAAACCCTAAACCTAAAAATCCCTAAAAATGGGGTGAGATCCCATGATCTCTACTTTTCCTTGTGCTCCACCTTCGACCAGCCTGTCAAAGTTTCAAAAATGGTCAAAAATGACCAAGGTTCTCCAAAACTTGGTCAAGGGACAATAGGCCCCCAACCTTCACCTGTGACTTGTCCTGAGTCACTCTGATCTGGGTAAATCTGTCTCGAAGGACTTGAGCTTGGCTTGAGCTGCTTCAACCTGCTGCTTCCCCAGAGCCTCCTGCTCGGCAAAATCTTGGATAACTTCCTTAGTCATAGGTCCTTCCAATAATTATTCAACTGATGTGACCACTTGTTCTAGTTCTGCACCTCATCCTTCAATTTCCTCAAAAAGTGTGCAAGCTTCATCCTGCACTGGCTGGAGCTTCTGAGTCACTTCCATGACCTTTCTCTGGATGGCATGGACCTACTACTGAACCATGTGCCATTCTTGGGGCCTTTTCATCCTCTCAACCACTGATAATGGCTTCAACTGCGCTTGCACTATTGTTTCTTGTTGCTTTTCCTCCTGGATCTATGACTCCAGTGTCCTTAGTTCAGGGTCCTCTACAAGGCGCTCATAGGTCTACGCACTTCGACTGCTGATTTGTTTGCATTCTAAGGCCAATGCCTTGATTCTATGGACTGTGCTTTGGGAAGTTTATTCTCTTTGGTCTCACATATCCTGCGGAGTGCTTGGTACTACTTGTAAATCGAGTTCTGTGACTCTTTGTTGGATTTGTTGAATGGCTTCAGCAAGCTTCCCCACTTGACTCTCCATTGGGTGTTCTTCCATGTGTTCTAAGCCCATCACAGAGAGAAGTTATCTAGTAATAGGTATGGAACACTACGTTTGACTGCCATTGTTTAGCCATGTCACTCAAGTACCATAGCATAGTGAACTTCATAGCGAGGGGTTTGTACGGCTCAATCTCAGGAAAGTTCGCTCCTTCCGGCATATCCCATGCAATGAAGGCGATGAGGATCAACAACCAGCTGAAATGGAACTCATAGCCCTGATCCTAAGCTTCAAGATAGTCTTTCTCTAACTATTTGATGAGGTAGCTCGCCCAGTTCATTTGTAGTCCTTCAATACATTTTCCCGCGAGGTCAACAACGAACCCCGTTACCTGCGTGGGTTTGTTCTTCCTTACTAGCTTACCAGTGATCAACTAGCAGGCTAGGCGCACTGCATCATTCTGGATGGAAGCTACCTTGTAGTCTTGCTTCCCCTTCTCCACATCGCCAAAGGTGTCTTTGATTCTCTACGCCAGGGCATGATCTATAGCCTTCCCTAGATAAAATTCTTGTGGGTTTGTTCCTTGCATGCTTAATCCAGTGATCTGATGGATCAACACCAGATCTACAGTGATGAGTCTGTCCAGCCACAAATAACCACCATGGAAGGAAGACAAGAGGATTTTAACGCATGCATTAACCTCTCGATGCCTTCCAAAGTGGGTTATCTTTATTACGTTCAGGATGGTGGACCTCGCGATGTCCATGGTCCACGACTGGGGGATGATCTTCGACTTCGTCCCCTTTGTCTTGATCAAATAATTATGTGGTATGAAAATTACATGGTTCTTGCAATCTCCCAAGTTGAAGTCACTAATCTTCAACGTCATAATCTGTCCCAACTGCAGTCCAAGTGTGTGTATCCCCTTTGGGAGGTACGCAGTGATCAAGGTGTAGTCGAAGTCCCTCGGGACACTGTCATGACTAACCGCGTCAGCTAGAGGTGGGATATAGTCAGGCAGGATAGATGGGATGAGCTTCGCATTCGCCAAGTCATCATGATGTTTGCTACATTTCTCAATAGCGGGTTGGCTAGACCGATGCTGCACAGTCGAATGGGATGCTTCCAATCCTCACATCGATGAAGCTTGTATGCCTGCGGACATCACCTTTTCAGCCATGAGTTCTATTAGGATCTCTTCAACAGACTTTTATACTGCACTCAATTCATCTGACATACACGCTCAAGATCTGATATTTTCGGTCAATGAGAAAACACTCAATGTAATAGAATGGATGGTGAGATCTCAATAAGCATTGCGCGAATGCAACTAGTTCTTTGTGGGCATGGCTAATCACAATTGGAAAAAGTGTTCCCAGTGCAATGCTTGATGGGATAAATAGACCACGTCGTAATAGAATCTTCCAATAGGCACGAATGCCTCAATCAATGCAATTCCATCCGTTATGGAACAGTCCCAACGGTCCAATGGCGAACGTTCCGGCAACAACTATGTTTCTGGTTATTCTGGAGCATTGTTCTAACGGTTGGGATGACTCCAACGGTCATATTTCTTTGTCTTGGCAAAGTGCCAATCTATGTTTTTCTGATATCCCGACGAAGTTGTAGTTCTACAAATCTTCCTTCTGTGAATTCCTCTTTGGAACTTCCTGCAATTTCTCTAACTTTGCTTTCTTCTTGCTGAGATTTTTGGCTTTCTTTCCTATAATCTAAGTTACTGGGTTCCTCTTTCCATTATTGTTCTTATCCTCTCTTAGCATAGCAAATCCACACTGCTGAGGGTATTTTGAAGGGTTCAAGAGTAATACTTCTTCTCTTTCTGGAGTAGGTTCTCTACTCTACTATATGGAAAAGGGTTTCAAGTCTTCCTGTGTTCTTTCAACTTTGACAGTTAGGTCTCTGGTCCTTAGTAGATTCGACTTGTCCTCTTGTTCTTCCAGTGAGTGCATTATTCTCCTAGCCATGAAATCTTTTAGTTCTTTCTTTTTCTGTTCTAGAGCTTCCTCTTCTCGTATCCTTTGTATCTGATCTTTATCAACCCAAGTTTTTCCTAGAAGAATATCAAATAGAGCGTTGTTCTCAACAAACTTAACGACCTTGAATTCTTCTTCTGTTGAAGTGCCATGAGCACTCATAGGTGTGTGGGTAATCCTTCCACATAGGGTTATCATATTCCCTTTAAACAATCTTATTCCTCCTAATGAAGGAACCATAATAGGTTTTCCCAAAATTTCCCAAGTTCTTTCTGTCATGATATTCACCTATGTTTCCTCATCCAGAACATAGTCTATGTCGAAGTCTCCTATTCATGTTTCTATGAACTCTTTCTCTTTTAAGGCCTCTGATAAGTTGATGTCTCTGTGATCATTCAGGGTTTCTTTCATCTGCAGTAATACGGTCTCTGATTCTTTATGGTTCTTGAGCATATTCTTAGTCTCTTGACCTTCCTCATGGTCTTTTTGTCTTATGTTCATCTTTTCAACTTTAGAAATCATTCTAGGGAAATATAAAACTTCATGTTCCATGGCCTTACATCAAAGACAACTAGGACTTCTACCAAGGCATTCCTTAGCAACATGTCCTGGTCTTCTGCAACTATAACAAAGGGTTAATCCTCTCTTTATTTTAAACGATCCCCAACCTTTCCTGTACTGGGCACTAGGATCACGGTGCTGAACCTGTAAATAATTCTTTCTAGGATCCTGCATCCATGTGTTAGTCCGAACATTCTTTCTATGCATAGGAATAACATATCTTTCACTATTTCTATCAGATCTTCTTTGTTCTAGTTGTGCCCTATTTTTCAGACTAGGACAAAATCTATCAAACATAGCTAGATCCATTCTTTCGAAACAAAAATTTTCACTTATCTTACCTTTATCAGAGCAAAAATATTTAAGATCTTACATCTTTTCTTTAGATCTGATTTATTTTCTTAGCACGGAGCTTCGCAAGTCAATTAGAATACCGTGCACTAAAGAAACAGATATACGCACAAAGATTTCTCTTTTCTTCAATTCCCAACAATCATAGTTTATGTTCCGACAATGGAACCATTTTTTGTCACAAGGGCAGAACCAGGGTTCAACGCTTCATCAGTGCACCAACAAAACCCTAACTACTGGCCCTTTTGGCAACACCTACGAAGCAGATGAAGTCTCACCCGAGGTAGAGGCAGGGGGGGTTACAGGACTCAAGTGTATACAACCTAGCTGGGACACAGATCTATAATTACAATACTTAACAGACCACTTAGCAGTTAACATTCATTATTATTTATCTCTTATCAACTTCGCAAGAGAAAACCCTAATTACAGAACAACGCAGTATTCAATAAGATCTAACACATCCAAGAACTTACAATATAGAAATAGATCCGATCTAGTATTCATTCACATTACTAAGAACTAAGCTACTATATCATATGCATATAACATATATTTGTATACTAAGCATAAATCAAATAACAACCATAATGCACAAAGCAACCATAACACAGGATATACGTGGTTCACCCCCAGCGTGTGGCTGTGTCCACCAACTCTTCATCTTCTTTATTATCTTCTATCAATCTCCTTACATGCACATAGCATCAAAACCCACTCTGTAGAGGACAAGAGATCTACGTGCACCTCGCCATATCCTCCTTCCCCGATTCAGGTCACAGCACAAAGCCTCTTTACAGTCACTTGCACTTAGCTCTACAATTTCTCATGCACACAGTATGCACAAAGCTAACTCAATCACATAGATCCAACTACTTACACCACTTGCACTCAACGAAATATAGCACTTAGCACCACATCTATCTCTTTACTTACATCACCTAGATTTATATTTATACATTAAAAAAGGGGCCAAGGCATGGGTAAACCCATGGGCCAACATCCCATACCCATTACATAAACCCTAAACCCAAAAATCCCTAAAAACGGGGCGAGATCTTGCGATCTCCGCTTTGCCTTGCGCTCCACCTTCTACCAACCTGTCGAAGTTACAAAAATGGTCAAACATGACCAAGGTTCTCCAAAACTTTGTCAAGGGCCAACAAGTTCTACAAAAATTCTCTAGTCAGTGTAGGACTCTCTTGGCGTCCATTGGAGCTATAGATCCTAAGTTATCCAATAATATCATGTTTAACTTGGACGATTATAAATCGAGGCTCTCTCACCAACTCATATTTCAAATTGAAGTTGTTGTTTACAATAAAGACATTCATAACACTACATTGGATGAAGGAGCATCGACCTGTGTCATGTCCTTAGCTTGTTGGAAAGGCCTTAAATCTCCATGTCTTAATCAATCTCCTACCATGTTGAAAGAATTTGACGGACGAGGTTTTATACCTGATGGACTATTGCAATCATTCTTCGTTCAACTGGGGGGGGGGGGACTATCCCTATCTATGTGGAAGTAGTCAATGCTCCTTTAGATTATAACTTGTTGCTTGGACAAAGTTGGTTTTATGTTATGATTGTTGTGGCATCTTTGGTTTTTTGATATGTCAAGTTTCCTCATCAAGGAAAAATAGTTACTATCGATCAATTGGATTATTGTACACCGGATGCTTGCAGCCAAACTACCAACAATGTCCCATTTTTGGGAGACTCAACAATTACTTACGAGAATGTGGGGGTTGGATTAATGAAAGATTATTTTCTCATCGGAACATTTCCCACACCTATTCCTCCAACTTTGCAGCATATTGCAATGGTTAATATGATTTCAACCACAATAGATCAATCCCTTGAATCATCTGATACTTGGATTATACCTAGTCCTTTATAATTTTATACACTAGGTGACACTATTCCACTTAGTCAAATCAAGGAAAAGTACAAATCCATTCAATCCGCATCTCCTTCACCCCATGACCTGTTGGGTATGTGTTATATTCTTTGCATGTGTGTGTGTGGGCGCGTCAGATATGACAACTGCATCTGACGATCCCTCGTAGTAGTGTTATGTTTGTGGCGTGTGTGTTGGGTGCTTTCCTAGGGGGGTCCCAGGGGGGACAGGTATCCCCCCTGGTTACACGCAACGTTCGGAGTAGTGCCCCAATTTTTTTTTTGGGGCGGTTTTTGCTATTTTTAACAGTTTACTAAAAATAATCCCGGTTTTAGGGATTAGGGTTTTGGTATCTACGGAATACCTAAAAAAATTGTATATATTGTATAGTGAATGGTGAAATTCGATATATGAATATAAGAAAGGTTTTCCCAGTTGAGGGTTTCCGGTATAAATCTCTGTGTACTATGTGAATGAACCATTGATTAAATTTTGTTTTGCTTAAGAATCTATATGCATTGCTTTACTTCGCAGGTTCAAAACTTACATGTGGTATCAGAGCTCATTTTTGGCTTCAGAGGGACACCTTTGTTGTTGAGGGTTTGGCTCGGTCTTGATAGATCAAGTTTATCTTGGGTCTATGATAAAATTGGGTTTAGTGGGAGATTTTGTAGTGGTGATTTGAGTGCAGAAAGAGGAATGGCAAGCTCTTCTAGAATCGAGATAGAGAAGTTCAATGGTAAAAACTTTGAGCTATGGAAGCTGAAGATGGAGGACCTTCTTGTAGATAAAGAACAATGGATCGTTGTGGATCCTAGTACACAGCCTACTAGTACACCGTCTACTAGCACACAGGCTACTGGTACACAACCTACCAGTACACAAACTACCAGTACACCACCTACTGGTATGTCGAAGGAATATTGGGAGAAGTTGGACAAAAGAGCAAGGAGTATTATTCGACTCTGCCTAGCAGATTTAGTTTTGTTGAATGTCTTAGGAGAATCTAAAGCCAAGGAACTATGGGATAAGTTGGGGAATTTGTATCCATCAAAGTCCCTAGTAAACAAGTTGTTTCTTCGAAAGAAGTTGTATAATATTAGGATGGAAGATGGAGATTTTGTGATAGAACATCTAAATGCCTTTAATACTCTGGAAAGTCAACTTGGCTCTGTTAATATTACGATTGCAGAAGAAGATAAG
>SNQJ01S0180224.1:0-11058 GCA_010110895.2 Picea sitchensis | reverse complement strand
AGAGAGAGAGAGAGAGAGAGAGAGAGAGAGAGAGAGAGAGAGAGAGAGAGAGAGAGAGGTGTCACATGTCGAGTTGATACTGCACGTGGTAGGGAGACAAACTTATAGTAGGTAAGGTAGACTCGGTTAAGGCATAGCATGGACGTTTTATGTGTATGGGGATGTAGGAAAGTCAAGAGGTGAATTGGAAAACTCTTGTAAACTTATGTAATGATCCTTGCACTCACTCTCTTGTAAAGCATTGTATTGGATTGTAACACATATTATACAATAAACATTGTACAGGTGTTAGGAACGGTTGGTTTTTCCCAAACTATTTTTTGTGCCATTATTTATATATGTGTTACAAATTATAGGTTTCTTAGATGTTTAAGTACATGAACAATTAAAGGTTAAGTATATGTTAGTTTTATGAATTACAATTGCAGAAGCAAGGGCACAGTTGGGTGTGCACCTTAGTTTCCAAGTAGAATATTTGAGTGTGCGACTCGAATCACCTGTAGCTTAGGGATGAGTTATGGGTGCACCCTGAGTGAAGAGGCATAGTATGAGTGTAGTATGCTTGGGTTTGTCTAAACCCCAAGTTTAAAACAATGTGGTGCCACACGACCCTAGGTGTCGAGCAACTTGGGTGCTCCAAGTCGAGTGAAAAATCTGCGTATACTGAGAGCGCATGACAGTTAGTATCAAAGATAATTGAATACAATTTTGGTTCTCTTCACCATTGTAACCTCTGTGACAGTTTGTATCATAGTTGGTTTGACAGTGGATGCGAATTTTGAAGATAGTTGTGAAAATCACAAACTTGACCAACTCGACAGTGTGAAAAGTTGGGTGTTCTAACATACAGGGAGAGGAATCAAGACAAGGCATAGGTCGTGTGGAAATCCAAGAGATTCTTGGGTGAGGTGGAATTCTGCAGAGTTAGCATGGTGTTGATTGAGACGTGCTAAGTCATTTCATGATGATATGAGTGCTCTCAGGATGTGACATTAAGGAATATGAAGTGAAAAATGTCCATTGACTGACCATAGACAACGGAGGCGAGTTGAACTTAGATGAAAAAATATAGTGATGGAGAGACCTTAAGGCACAATGTGACCTAGAATGGAAGGGTCAAACATGGAAAATTGGTAGACCAATATAGATGTTATGAATAAGAACTTGGAAAAAATGAGTGAAATTAGAACATGGTCTAAATATTTGATCGATGAGTTAAAGAATTGTAAAATGGAAAAAATATTTTAAAGAATCTTGAATTGGGTTCGCCTGAGAGGGAGGAATCCAAAGATGGCAGAAAACTACAACAAAGGAACAACCTAATTCTATAGGTAAGCCTATTGAATGCTACTTTTGTTCATAAAACCATTTCGCAAAAGAGTGTGCCTTGAAAGGAAAGTTATCTCAGTTGGTCAAGTTTGAAGAAGTCAAAAAAACACCAATGAAGATGTTGATACTCACAACAATACTGAGAGGGGGGTGAAAAATATTGCATTAACCTTCTGTATTTTTCTTTCCTTTCAACTAGTTAAGTTATTTAAAAATGTGTGCTTAATGACTGATACAAGAATAAATAAAAATAGACATCTAAGTTATTTAGAAGTGCGCGCTTAATGACATATACAAGAAGAAATCAAATAAGCACAGTGAATACAATACACAAATATTTTTACGTGGAAACCCAATGCAGGGAAAAAACGCATAACATCTTCTTTATGTTCTTCTATAAGCACCAACTTACAAGTTATAATTCTTTAGCTCAACGGGAACCCACCTGTAACAGATAATGAGGACACCAATCCTATTAGACACCAACTTGTCAGAGATAATGAGGACACCAATCCTCTCAGTCAGCAACATATTAAAAAAATGAGGACACCAATCCTCAATGAGCTTCGACTCACCCTAGCACCACCCTGCCACTCTAAACTCAGAAGAATAAGTTACATCACTAAATATTTCAGCACCTCCTAACAAATTTTCATTTTTGTTCCTATGAACTATTACAATATCATCTTCTACCTCACATCACACACACCTCTACTATCAAAGAACATTCATACTTATACTAATTTTCCTGAGTTCACCTTCCTATATGTGGATGCGTAACTGTTACAATGTGGAAAAAAATTGACCACATCAAAATCGTGTTAGTTGCAATTTTGTCTAAATAAAGTATGTGGATGCATGATTGTTACATTGTGAAAAAAAATTGACTAAATCAAATGGACCAAGTCTTCCTAGGACTTTTCTCCAGATTATTTAAGCATCTTTTGAAGAATGATGCAATAATTTCATTTTGGTCTACAAAGCATCCAATGTGTAGATAGAACCAGAAAGCAAGACTCAAGTCACAAGTATTCATTTTTTCACACTCATCCTATAGTGTGCTGATCCAGGTGGATATCGTTGGCCACCCACCTTTTCCAGCTGGCTCAAAAAAACTTTCTAGCAATTTTTTTAATTTATTATTTTTAGTAGTTTTTCGGGTCCTGAACTTCCGGAGTCGTTTTGAGGCCCTAAATGACATTTTTTTGGGTATGTTGCAGTTGAAAATTTTCAGAATGAAATTTTTGGTAACTGCTGTATTCCTCGGATAGATATTTCCAACGAGATATCATACGCCTAAAACGAAGATCGTATGCAAAAGTTACGGCCCCGAGAAGTTGATGTACTAACTTACCCAAATGGGGCCCACATGAATTTTGGCGCTTCATCTCTTAGGGTTAGGTTTTTGGATGTCTAGGGTTTTTGAAACTCATTTATTGTAAAAATGAATTCAGAGCCTCATTGCAATTATCTTCTTTTGAATGAGCGTATCCGTCACATCTCTCCTCAGAGATAAGCCGCCACCATTCCAACAAGCTTGTTTTCCGCTGCATTTTTTACAGTTTCAACTTATTTCCTTATTGAATAGAAAACTAGTTTTACTGTATCTCTGTTATTATGTGTTAAGCATCTGTTAATAATCTGTAGTCATTTATTTCTGCTCATAAAATCCAGATAATGTGCTTATCGAATTTCCCCATCAAACTGTAAGTGCCCCTGGTGACTCATTTTATTGCATTTTACTTTGGACTTCATCTCGCCACACTTTGTCGCAGTTCACTTTGTCACTTGTTGCTTGCTCAAAACATAATTGCACTAAAACATAAACATATTTTGATTCATTCCATGATCGTGGACAAGGGAATTTGTCGCATTCCACTTCAACATTGAACTGTGTCGTAGGTTACCCTGTTTTTCTATGCATACTCCTAGAAGACTAAATCACTTATGGGATTTATTTTGTGTCGTTGATCCCTTCATCCTTCAATCCTTCTGTTGCACTTATGTTTTCAACATTTCATGATTTGTTCTAAGAGTTCCATTTCATGTTGATATGCAATAGTATAGTAGAAAGTATTCTTCTGTGCACTTAAGTATCCTTCCGTGCATTTCCTCTGCAAGTCTTCTGCACACTTCCTCTACTTGTGTGCCAACTTTGTGCCATATTGTCTATGTGCACTTCAAGCCTTCTGTGCACTTCATCTACCTGTGCACCATGTTTAAATCAATGGAAAAATATACTCAACAAACTCCCCCTTTGTCATTGATGGAAACTCTTATTGTCGAGCAGCTCCCCTTATCAGTGTGTTTCTCTAGATTTTACTCCCCCTTGTTGTATGATCCTCTTTATCATAGTGGTATGTTTCTCTCCCTTTAACATCAATGGAACATGGAAATTTCCTTCTAACTACACACATCCTGAGAGTGACTCCCCCTATCGGAATATTGTATTTCCTGCTGCTCAATTTATTGCACTGGTCTCTCAAGTTTCTCCACATAAATTCTTCCTCAAGGCCACCATTTAAAAATGTTGATTTAACATCCATATGGTAAACTTTGAATTTTTTGTAGCATGCAAAATCCAAAAAAATCTTGATAGCTTCAATTCATGCAACAAGAGAAAACGTTTCTTCAAAGTTCACTCCTTCAACTTGAGCATACCCTTTGCATACTAATCTTCTCATCTTCATTTAGCTTATTTTTGTATACCCATTTCATTCCAATTACATTTTTTTCATTTGGTCTTGGGACAAGATCCCATGTCTCATTTTTCTCTATTTAGTCTAGTTCTTCATTCATGTCTTTGACCCAATGGTCATCCTAACTTGCTTGCACATAATTTTGGGGTTCAATCATGGACAAAAGTGAAAATTTTTCAAAGGTATATGTATCTATAAGTTTTCTTCTAGTTTGTAGACCTATTTCCTTATTTCCAAGAATCTGAATTTCTGGATGATGTTTTTGAACATACCTTGATGGGGTCGTTAGATGTGATGTTTCCATTCTCTCATCTTCTTCTAAATCCTCAGTTTCTTTATCCTCATTCATGTTGTCATATTGTGGCTCATCATGATGTTGGTGTCTCAATGGATGAAATTTTCCTTCATCTACCTTTACATCTATACTTTCAAATATCTTGTGGAGTCTTTTGTTGTAGCACTTGTATCCTTTACTTCTGGAGGAGTATCCCAACAGGATACCGTCATCATCTCTACAGTCAAAATTACCTAAGTTTTCTTCATTTTTTTTAATGTAGTATTTGCTACCAAATATTTTGTAGTGTTTTATTGATGTTGACCTGTCATGCCATAGTTCATAGAGTGTTTTATCACTGTTTACCCTTATGTGCACCTTATTAAGAATGTTGACAACAATTTGAACAGTCTCTCCCCAAAAGGTTCTGGGTACTTTTGATTCATCAAGCATGGCCCTAGGAATTTCTTGAACTATTATGTTCATCCTTTTCACTACTCCATTTTTTTGAGGGGTTTTCGCAATAGAAAATTGTCTCTTGATCACATGTTTTTCACAAAAACTGTTGAATTCATTAGATGTGAATTTTCCTCCTTCGTCTGACCTTAGGCATTTGATTTTTAAGTCCATTTCATTTTCTACCTATGCTTTGAAGTTTTTTATTTTTTCAAAATCCTCAAATTTATGCCTCAACAATCCAACCCAAGCCATTCTGGTATAGTCATCAATTAATAGAATGAAATATCTTTCACCTAGAGGATATTGTGTACTCATAGGGTCATATAGATATGTATGAATCAAATCAATAGGTTGAGTGGTGGAGTGTTACCTTGCCTTGAATTGAACTCTTGATTGTTTTTGAAACTGGCATGACTTGCATAAAATCTTCTCAAGTTTGAAGATATTAGGAATATATCTCACAACACCTTTTATTCCTAGCTTAAAAAGATGATTAAAACTAAGATGACCTAGTATTTTGTGCCAAATCTAGCTCTCATCAGTTTTACCAATGCAACATTCTTCTTTTCCTTCTTCTAGAACATGCACATTCCTTGAAGTTTTGACTTCCTTAACAACCATCTTCCCTGTATTCGCATCCATTACCTTACATCCTTTTGAATGAAAAAGAGAATTGTGTCCATGGTCACACATTTTAATTACACTTAATAAGTTATGTTTTAGACCATCAACACACAACACATTCTTTTCTTTCATATTTCCATTTTTATCTTCATCTAACACAACAGTTCCTTTTGTTTAACATATTGTCATTGATGTCAACAATCATTGACGCACATGAAGCTCAGAAGGGAAAGCGCATTGCATAAATGTGGTCAGGATTGAAATCCCCACAAGACAAATAGGACCGTTGGATATGCAGGCACCAGATCAAGGGAAGGGATTGATTGCGGAGTGCAAAAGGAGAATTAAACAACGCTTTATTTCCAATCCCATAATTAGTCTAGACCGTCAAATCTCATAGATTCAAATATCGATGATTGTGCTTGATCCACCAACAATCACACAACTTCAATTGCAGAGTTTGGGAGATCGTATAAACCACGTGAAAGTTATGGTTCCGCAATCCACACCGACCGTCGATGGTCACACACCAATATATCTACAGTTGGCATCAGTTCCACTACAAAATGAGTAGTTTCCATTGTAGAACGCAATGATAGTTTTAAACATCGTTCTATTTGAGGACCCCACAATAATCCCTGATCGTTGATCTACTCCAAGATCATTCCTGACCGTCGTATCAAGGAAAGTAGAAGGATAGGATAAGAAAAGATGAAGGCCAGAGCCCCAAAGTCCCAAAGTGAATGAGGACCATCGGATCTAGACAATACATGATGGTCGTTGGATCAGAATAATGGTCAACTTCGACACTGACCACTTGGGAGAAAAAGGATTCAGAACATATGAGTTCACCCGAAGGCCAAAGTTCTGAAGTCATCTCAGCCGTCGATCTGAGATACATTTCGGGAGTTAGGACAACCATTAGATCTAGGATAAGAACATGTGCCACATGAGGAGATCCATGTCAGCAAGACTAATTCATCAAGGACACATGGCACAATCAGATGATGACAAGTGTAAAAGCGCAATTGACATTTCATGAATCTAAGTGACATGTGGTAGCCACACAGTTAGTGCCACGTAAACAAGTAATGTCAGCAAGTTACGTCACTATGGGAGTTTTTACTTCGGGAGCTTCACCACCAGCAAATACCCGAAGTCCCGAAGTTCCAAAATGAACAAGAACCATTCATCGTGAAAATAAAATCCAACCTTATGATCTACTTTGGCGAAATTAACTCCAAAAGATTGAAGGACTGTGAAGGATAAATCACCCGAAGCATCGAAGCCCGAAGTCAACGCTAACCGTTGATCCACTTTGGGAGCGTTCTCAACCGGTGATCAAGCGTAGTGGAAGGATAGCGTAAGTGGAGGTTTTAACCGACAACAAGCAATCACCACTGCTTTATGACTTATTCGGTAGGTAATCACTCCGAAGGAATTGCTACTCCATAATTCAGGAGCCATGAATAATCAAAGTTACAAAGTAAATGAGAACCATCCATCTCATTGTGACATTAAAATGTGATCGTTGATTTTGATAAGTGATCAAGAACTCGCTTGGCTTAATGCCTAGTCACCGCCTGCTATCATATGGAATAAATAAACAAAGGGAAAAAGAAGAGGCAATGCTTAAATTAATTAGCCCATGGTTTTGCGCAATGATGATCATATGTAAATGGTTTGAAGGAAGTGCCTCATACAGATTTAATTTGATAGAGAGTTAACACTATACCAATACAGAGAATCGATAAAAGATCAAATATGATCTGTTGGTGAAATGAGAACACAACAGAAGCATGAGTACGATATGATAAGTCGATCCATGTCTGTGATCAACTCATGAAGACAAAAGAATAGACACACAATCATGATTAAAAGAGAGTTAATTCGTGAGCATTATGAATAAAGAATAAAAAGGAAAAATGATATTATTTAAAGATTAATATTATCATTTAAACGAAAAGGTACAATGGTTCAAAATAAAAATATGCAATGATTCAAATTCACACCAGTTGGAAGACTATATAAACAAGAAAGAATGGTGAGAAGAAAGGGTAGTTGAATTTTTTGAAGTATATATATTTATATATAATGGATTGAATGAAGTTTCATTATATTAGGTTGGTACCTGTTTACAAGTTGGGTATTGTATGAGGATTGGATTCCTCACATCTCAGTTGGATCTGAGATCAACAAGATGGGACTTGTTATGAGGGTTGGATTCCTCATTTCTTAGTTGGATCTGGGAACTACAAGTTGGGTCTTGTAACAAAGAGTTGGTTCTCTCATAGTTTCTTGAATATGAAGATATTCAAAGATTGATCTTGTGTATTCATTCAAGTTAAATAAATAGATAAAATATTTACTCTTTTATAAAGTGGTTGAGAAAATGCAATAAATATATGTTGTTCAATTAATTTATGAAAACTGGAAAATTTTCCAAAGTTTTTTTACACTGATTCACCCCCCCTCTCAGTGTCAAGTTTCCATTTCAACAGTTGGTATCAGAGCAAGGTTCCTTCAACATAGTTTAAACACTGAAGGTAGATTCAGAAGAAATGGGTGGACAAATTGTTATCTCCACAATTGAATCTCCCTTATTTGATGGAATAGATTATTCATCATGGAGGGAAAATATGAAAAGATATATGAAGTCAAGAGGATTTGTAGTCTGGGATTCGATAGTAAGTAAGCCCTGGAACTTAACTGATTCAAAGATAAAAACCAAAACTACAAAGGAGGCAAGGAGAAACAATTCAGTAGCCTTAAAAACAATCCAAGATGGATTGTCAGATGAAGTCAAAGAAAATATGAGACACTACAAATCTGCTAAAGAATTATGGCCCCAACTAGAAAATTGTTATCCGAATGAAACACAAGAAGAAGATAAATCCTATCAAAGTGAGGAACAAGACTAAGATAAAGAGGATTCCTATAAGAATAAAGAACAAAACATAGAAGAAAAAAGTTCTTATCAAGATAAGGAACAAGATAAAGAAAAGGAAAATTGCAATCAGATTGAAGAACATAATATAGAGAAAAATATTTCTAATCAGAATGAAATACATGATTTGATGCAAATATTAGTGGAAAGTGAAAATGTAAAAATAGATGATCTAATAAAGGGAATATCCCAAGGCTTTGATAAAAAAATCTCAACAAAAAGATGATGATGTAAAATATCAACAAGAGGATGATGATGTAGAATCTCAACAAGAAGATGATGATGAAACACGGGAAAATGAACCTCGCACTGATGAAGAAGACAATGAAGAAACACCCTTGCCAAGAGCTCCATCAAAAATAGTTCAGAAGAATAATCCTAAAAGCCAAATCATTGGAGATAAAAGTGTAGGAGTGGAAACACGAAGGAAACTAGCTTTTGACTCAGAAAAAGAAATGATGTCCCTAATTGAACCTAAATCAGTTAAAAAAGATGTCAAAGGTAAATATTGGATAAAATCAATGAATGACGAACTAGATCAAATAGAGAAGAATCGGAATTGGGAACTAGTTCCAAAACCCAAGAACAAGAATGCGATAGGAACTAAGTGTATATTCAAGAACAAATTAAATGAAAATGGGGAAATTATGAAGAACAAAGACAGATTAGTCTACAAAGGATATTCCCAATTATAAGGTATTGATTTTGAAGAAACTTTCACTCCAGTAGCAAGGCTTGAGGCAATGAAAATGTTCCTAGCATTTGTATGCTTCATAAATTTCAAAATCTATTAGATGGATGTCAAATCAACATTCCTTAATGGAACACTAGAAGAAGAAGTCTATGTTGAGCAACCAGAAGGTTTCATGTTATTAGAAAACCAGGACTATGTGTGCAAACTGAAAACGGATCTGTATGGTCTTAAACAAGCCCCTAGAGCATGGTTCTCTAGGCTTGATCAGTATCTACAAAAACATGGATACAAGAGAGGGACTACTGAAAACAACTTATATATCAAAATTGAGGATCAAAACATGATTTTTGTGGTAGTATGTGTAGATGACATCATATTTGGGAGTAATCTCACTACACTAAGAAGGAAATTTGCAACCAAAATGCACGAAGAGTTTGAAATGTCTATGCTAGGAGAACTATCATTCTTCTTAGGTTTACAAGTAAATCAAATAGAAAATGGAATATTTGTTTCCCAAACCAAATATATCAAGGAAATGCTGAAGAAATTCCAAACGGAAGACAGTAAACCTATGGGTACTCCAATGGTCACTGGATGTAAATTAAGTCTAGAAGATGAGTCACCAAAAGTAGACCAAATGATGTATAGATATATGGTTGGATGTTTTCTCTATTCAATAGCAACAAGACCTAACATCATGTAGTCTATATGAATCGTGGGGAGATTTCAATCTGCACCTAAAGAAACCCACTTAAAATCAGTAAAAATAATATTTAGATACCTTCAAGGCACCCTAGAACTAGGATTATGGTATCCAAAATATAAATGCTTCAATATAACCGCATATACGGATGCATATTGGGAAGGTAGATTAGATGATAGGAAAAGCACTAGTGGAGGAGCGTTTTTCTTAGGAAAAGTTCTGGTTGCATGGTCAAGAAAGAAACAAACATCCACATCACTCTCTACAATAGAGGCATAATACATTGTTGTTGCATCCTGCTGCACACAAGTTCTTTGGATGAAGCAAACTCTAGAAGACCTACAAATAAAATATAATGATCCTATTACTATTAACTGTGACAACACTAGTGCCATAAGTATCTCTAAAAATCCAGTCATGCATTCAAAAACCAAACATATCCCAATTAAATATCATTTCCTAAGAGATCAGGTCACCCCAAAAATAGTTAAAATAATATATCTAGACACCAAAGAACAAATTGCAGACATTTTCAGAAAACATCTGCCAAAGAGTATTTTTGAAAATATCCAACAAAAATTAGGAGTAATTCAAAAACCTCATTAAATATCAAATGGTCAGGGGGAGCATTACCATAGGGGGAGCATCCCTTTTCCATTGATGTCAAAGGGGGAGAGTAATTTCATAGAGAAAAGCATCATCACAAGGGGAGTTTGTATGAATTTAGAGTGTTTCCCTCAATGAAAAAGGGGGATATTGTTGGACATATTTTCATTGATGTCAACAACCGATGATGCTCATGAAGCTCATAAGGGAAAGAACATTGCAGAAACCTGATCAAGATCAAAATCCCCATGGGACAAACAAGGACCGTTGGATACGCAAGCTCCAGATCAAGGGCAGGGATTGATTGTGGAGCGTGAAAGGATAATTAAGAAAGGTGGTATTTCCAATCCCACAATTAGTCTAGACAATTAGATATCATCGATTCAAAGATCGACGACTGTGGTTGATCCACCAACAATTGCACAAATTCAATTGCGGAGTTTGGGTGACGGGCTAAACCACGCACAAGTTATGGTTCCATAATCCACACCGACTGTTGACGGTCACCCGCCAATAGATCTACGATTGGCATCAGTTCCACTACCAAATGAGCAGTTTCCATTGTGGAACTTGACGATGATTTTAAACATCGTGTTAGTTGAGGACCCCACAATCATCCCTAATTGTTGATATGCTCTGAGAGCGTTCCCTACCATTGGGTCAAGGAAAGTAGAAGGATAGGATAAGAAAAGATGAAGGTCGGAGCCCCGAAGTCCCGAAGTA
>SNQJ01S0180223.1:0-19427 GCA_010110895.2 Picea sitchensis | reverse complement strand
GTTAATTTTGATATTCCCGTATTTGAAGGTTAGATCGATGCAGATGCTCTGGAAAAATGGTTAAATTTGCTAGAAGGTTATTTCTCTGTTCACAATTTTTCCGACAGAGAAAAGATCATGTTTGCGCTCCTTAAGGCTCTCCCTCATGTCAAACATTGGTGGGAAACTTACTAGGAGAAAAATTCCACATAGGAGTCTAGAATATTTGGTGTTGAGCCCACCTGGGATTTTTTTATGGATGCGGTCAAGGAGCAATATTACCTTGTGGGAAACTATGATGATCAGTACATGAGATGGACCATGTTGCATCAAAAGCGGGACCAAACAATGTCGGAGTTCACAAATACCTTTCATACCTTGTGCACCAAGATAGGTATCAAAGACGTTGAGAAACATCTGGTTTTGAAATACCACGGGGCTCTACAAAGGTACATCCAAATCGAAATGGAGTTTCTAGACATCTCGTCACTGGGAGCTGCTTATAGATATGCTGTCAAAATCGAGTAGAAATTTAAGCAATAGAACAAGAGGGAATCTGGGTCTGCAAATATGCAAAAATCAAAGTATGGTAAAGGTATCCCTAACTCATAGAACAATCACCCTCAAGACAACCAGTCCAAGCCACAGGAAAAGAAGGGCAACGGGAAGATGAAAAAGGACACTAGGAAGTGGTGCGACTTCCACAAAATCCCTTTGCACAACATCGATGAATTCCACTCGAAATAATCATTGGTAGATGATCTCAAAGAAACAAAGTCGAGCCTCGATTCAGACTCCAATTTAGACAATAATAAAAGGAGACAGATAATTGATGTAAAACCCACTACTATTGTTGCGACCGCAACAATCCAACCAGAAGAACTAGAGGATCCTAAGGAGGGGGAGGCCTTTTCCATTCATAGATGTGGGTGAAGGTGTAATGTCCCTATCTGAGTAGGAACTCTAGAGAGGATGGATTAGTAGTCTAAACATACCCTTTTAGACTATAGCCAGGGAGAAACAAGGGAAACAAGGTCATTTGGTGTCATTTCACTAGGGAATGTTATATTTTTAAAGTGGCATTAAGTGAAAAGTGGGAAAATCGCATTTTAAGTGAATTAAGCTAAAAATAGAGGGGTGCCTAAGTGAAGGAGATAAATATAGAGGTCAAAAAAGAATTAGGGTTTGAGTGGGTATATGAATGGAAAAGCGACCTAATTCCTCATTATGCTAGTTTATGATTTGACATTTGAGCCATGAGGAGAAAACATAGGTTCATGCAAATCAATGGAGATTGTGGATTCCAAGAGGAAGACACCAGTGGGTTGATTTCAGTGTTGAGAGACACACCCTATTCATCGGGAATATCATCCAGATCTTTCATCATTTTGCAACAACAACTTTACAGGTTCAAACAACTAGTGCGCATTTCATTAAGGAGGGTGCAAGTGCTAGGAGACTCAAAGGTTTATCCTATCCCAACTAGGGAGAATCCGAAGATTTCCTTCCAACCCAATTGAGAGGAAGGAAGGGTGCATCTTTTGAGATATTAATTACCAAATTCCAACAAAAGATTCATCTAGGGAGCACCAGTCAACTATTGGGGGCACAACACTTGGGGAGGCACATTCAGGGTTCTAGAGAGATCACCGGACCAGATCCGCGGAAACCCTTATGAACCAGTTAAGATAAGGCTATGGTGCTTAGATTGATATGGTTACAACTAGATTTTGATGGTGGAATCACTAGGGCGCATCAGTTGAGGAGAGGAAGGGTGCAACCCCCAAGGAGATCCCATCTGGGGTTCATACATATTAGTAGAGGGTCGATCTTCAGGAAGACAACTATTGAGATGGTGTTTGGGGTCGGGGGTCGGGGCACACATTTTGAGATGGATTATGGGATTATATTAGGAGTTTATCCACCAGGGCGAACATTCCAGTCTTGCAACAATTGTCGTGTGAGTTGTCATGCACATGCAACAGTTTTCGACAATTCTCCTTCTCACCCTTTGATTTGGTATTCTTCTTTATTCGAGTATTTTGATTTAGCATTGTTATTTGTATTCCAGCTAAGATCCATCTAGTATTTATCTAGTTGGGAGATTCATTTTATTTCCCTTCATGTGGTTTTGTACCTTCAGTCACATTTCATAATATACTTGGTCGCAATTGTTGTTTGTTTTATATCTATTGCATGTTTGATTATATATTGTTAAACACAAGAAACACAAAGAAAAACATTTAAATGCATCCATAATCCCAAAGAGTATCAGTTTTGGAAGCTAATAGTCGACAGTTGAGGCAAATGTCCAAATCTGTGGATCTAGGGATATTATAGTGGTATCAGAGCTTTAGTCTTGCTAGTCTATGACTAAAGTTTCAATGAGTTCAATAGAGAACCCAAAGGGTTGTGAGCATGTAGGTGATGAATATGCCACTTACAATAGACACAGGGAGAGAAGGGAAGATATCCCCCCTTTCCTCATAGTTCAGAGGAAGAGGAAGAGGCACATAGGGAAGCAGAGAGAAAGGCAGAGCATGAGGCAGAGAGGATGATGGGAGACAAATATGAGAGGCTAGAAGACAGTGAAAAAGAACCCATGGACCCAGATGCAACCTTCATGTAGGTTATTAGTAATTTGGTGATCAGTCACCAAGAAATGACTCAGTCCTAGGCATAGATGTCTGATAGATTGAATGTAGGGAGAATTCCAGGCACAAATGCTTTGCATGCAGCACATGGGAGCTCAAGGGAAGATAGTAGACCCCACTCACCTACTCGCACCTACACTTCATAGAGTAGGATCCCCTGACCACTATTCCCTAGCTTTCAGAGGGCACCTCCAACAATAGTATAACATCCAGTAGTACAAAGGCAGACCACATAGGTAGAGGATATCTCTGAGTATAGGAGAGAGTATGTAGCATTGGGACTGGATTTCCATCAAGACATGACTTTGGTTGAGTATTGTGGGCTCAGTCTTAGGAACTGTTGTAGATATCCTCATAGGGGAGGACAACAACAACATCTGCAGGGGAAGAACATAGACTTCATATGGAAAGTAGGTAAACTCACTATACCTTCTTTCGACAGATCATCCAAATGCACTGCTAGAGCTTGGGTATAGAAGTTGGACATGTACTACAAACTCAAACATATGACAAAAACTGAGGCCACCAATTTCTCTACCCTGCATTTGAAGGGAGAGGCACATGAGTGGTGCCATCATGGACTAGTGACACTGGGTCACAATCACATCACTTCATACATGGATTTCATAGAGAGGATCATGTACAGGTTTGACAGGAGGGATCCAGAGATCCATCTCAGGGATTCAGCCCAGTTGAAACAAACTGGCACATGAGAGGCATTCATCACAGAGTTTTAGAGGGTATATGTGGCAGTGATAGATATTTTAGAGCTCAGATTGGTCAAGATTTTCAGAGAGGGTCTCACAAAACCCTTGAGAGGATGGGTGAAGGCATACAAACCTCGCACACTACAGGATGCCATCATCTGCACTAAAGATCTAGCAAACTCAGTGTCGAAGACCAAAATTTTTTCCAAACCCGTTGTGCCACAGGATGACCAGGATAGGAAACCATTATAGAGAGAGTGGAATGGTAAGGAGAAGTTGGATGATGCTACGAGGCATGATCTTATGAGGAAGAAGCTATGCTTCACCTGCAAAGATCCATGGGTTCTCGACCATAGGTGCATGGGCAAGGGACAAATCCATTACATTGAGGTTGTCGCAGATAATGATGAGGAGGAACAGGCAGTCAGGCACAGGACAATGAGTCCACTAGCTCGGAGGAGGATCCATTGCATGAGGAGGAGCAACCTCCAAGAAGACCATTGACATCGGGAGGGGCACAACGACCAGTAAATCCAGAACCTCACGAAGAGGTGAAGAGATGAGCACCAACAAAGGGAGTCACAATGACCCTTTCTAGAGTCCTTAGGTATGACACCCTCAGGATCAGAGTGATTATTCAGGGACATCAGACCATTTCCTTGCTAGATGGTGGGGAAACCCACAACTTCATTGACGTTGCATGGGTAACTAGGATATCACTGCAGACAAATAAGTTTGAGGGGTTTGAGGTTGCAGTAGCAGATGGCTACATGGTGGGGTGTTTGGACAGAGTTCAAAACTTGGAGGTGANGGATTCCAATGGTTGATCACCTTGGGAAAGATTTCTACCAACTACCAAACCCTTGAGATGGGGTTTAGACACAGTGAGGGGAAGACAACTATACTGAGGGGTATGTCGACAGGGGCACCTAGGACAGTGTCGACGAAGAGGATGGAGAGGATTTTCAGGCATGGGGAAGCACCAAATGTAGCAAAGTGCGTAATCACTACACAAAGGGGTTCAGGAATATCATCTAGATCTTTCATCATTTTTCAACAACAACTTTACAGGTTCAAACAACTAGTGCACATTTCATCAAGGACGATGCAAGTGCTAGGAGACTAAGAGGTTTAGCCTACTCCAACTAGGGAGAATCCAGAGATTTCCTTCCAACCCAGTTGAGAGGAAGGAATGGTTCATCTTTTGAGATATGACTTACCAAATTCCGACGGAGGAATCATCTAGGGTGCACCAGTCTACTATTGGGGCACAACTCTTGGGGAGGCACATTCGGGGTTCTAGAGAGATCACCGGACCAGATCCAGGGAAACCCTTATGAACCAATTAAGATAAGGCTAGGGTGCTTAGATTGATACAATTACAACTAGATTATGACGGTGGAATCACTAGGGCGCATCAGTTGAGCAGAGGAGGGGTGCAACCCCCAAGGGGATCCCATCTGGGGTTTGTATAGATCAGTAGAGGGTCGATCTTCAGGAAGACAACTACTGAGATGGTGTTTGAGGTCGAGGCACACATTTTGAGATGGATTATGGGATTATCTAAGGATTTTATCCACGAGGGCAAACATTTTAGTCTAGCAACAATTGTCATGTGAGTTGTTGTGCACATGGAACAGTTTCCGATAGTTCTCTTTCTCACCCTTTGATTTGGAATTCTTCTTTATCTGGGTATTTTGATTTAGAATTTTTGTTTGTATTCCAACTAAGATCCATCTAGTGTTGATCTAGCTGAGAGTTTCATTTTATTTCCCCGCATGTGGTTTTGTACCTTCAGTCATATTTCATAATATACTTGGTTGTAGTTGTTGTTTGTTTTATATCTATTGCATGTTTGATTATATACTGTTAAACACAAGAAACACAAACCAAAACATTTAATCACATCTATAATCCCAAAGAGTATCAGTTTTGGTAGCTAATAGTCAGCAGTTGAGGCAAATGTCCAAATCTGTGGATCTAGGGATATTACAGTGGTATCAGAGCTTTAGCCCTGTTATCATGTGACTAAAGTTTCGATGAGTTCAACAGAGAATCCAGAGGGTTGTGAGCATGTAGGTGACGAATATGTCACTTACAATAGACACAGGTAAAAAAGGGAATATTATCCCCCCTTTCCTCACAGTTCAGAGGAAGAGCATGAGGCAGAGAGGATGATGGGAGACATGTATGAGAGGCTAGAAGACAGTGGAAAAGAACCCATGGACCCAGATGAAACCTTCATGCAGGTTATTAGTAATTTGGTGATCAATCAACATGAAATGACTCAGGCCTTGGCACATATGGCTAGTAGATTGATTGTAGGGAGCATTTCAGGCACAAATTCTCCACATGCAGCATAGGGAAGCTCAAGGGTAGGAAATAGACCCCACTCACCTACTCGCACCTACACTTTATAGAGTAGGATCCCTTGACCACTATTCCATATCTTTCAGAGGGCACCTCCAACAACAGTATAACATCCAGTAGTACATAGGCAGACCACACAGCTAGATGATATCTCTGAGTACAAGAGAGAGTATGCAGCGTTGGGACCAGAGTTCCATCAGGACATGACCTTGGTTGAGTATTGTGGGCTCAGTATCAAGAACCGTTCTAGATATCCTCAGAGGGGAGGACAACAACAACATCCGCATGGGAAGAACATAGAATTCATTTGGAAAGTAGGTAAACTCACTATACCTTCTTTCGACAGATCATCCAAATGCACTTCTAGAGCTTGGGTATAGAAATTGGACATGTACTACAAGCTCAACCAGATGACAGAAACTGAGGCCATCGACTTCTCTACCCTACATTTGGAGGGAGAGGCACATGAGTGGTGCCATCATGGACTAGTGACACTGGGTCACAATCACATCACTTCATACATGGAGTTCACAGAGAGGATCATGTACATGTTTGACATGAGGGATCCAGAGATCCATCTCAGGGATTTAGCCCAGTTGAGACAAACTGACACACCAGAGGCATTCATCACAGAGTTTCAGAGGGTATCCATGGAAATGATAGATATTTCAGAGCCCATATTGGTCATGATTTCCAGAGAGGGTCTCACAAAACCCTTGAGAGGATGGGTGAAGGCCTACAAACCTCACACACTATAGGATGCCATCTTGTGCACTAGAGATCTAGCAAACTCAGTGTCGAAGATCAAAACTTTTTCCAAACCTGTTGTGCCACATGATGACCAGGATAGGCAACCATTCCAAAGAGAGTGGAAGGGTAAGGAGAAGTTGGATGATGCTATGAGGCGTGATCTTATGAGGAAGAAGTTATGCTTCACCTGCAAATATCCATGGGTCCCCATCCATAGGTGCATGGGCAAGGGACAAATCCATTACATTGAGGTTGTTGTAGATAATGATGAAGAGGAACAGGGCAGTTAGGCATAGGACAATGAGTCCACTAGCTCAGAGGAGGATCAATTGCATGAGGGGGAGGAGACCACTGACATCGGGAGGGGCACAATGACCAGTAAATCCACAACCTCGTGAAGAGGTTAAGAGACGATCACCAACAAAGGGAGTCATAGCGACCCTTTCTAGAGTCCCTAGGTATGACACCCTCAGGATCAGAGTGATTATTCAGGGACATCAGACCATTGCCTTGGTAAATGGTGGGACAACCCACAAATTCATTGATGTTGCATGGGTAGCTAGGAGAGCACTACAGACAAAGGAGTTTGAGGGGTTTGAGGTTGTAGTAGAAGATGGCCACACAACAGGGTGTTTGGATAGAGTTCCAAACTTGGAGGTGAAGTTAGGTAACTACACCATGAGAGATACATTCTATGTAGTTGATCTAGTTGACACAAATGTGGTGTTGGGAGTCTAGTGGTTGATCACCTTGGGAAATATTTCTACCAACTACCAAATCCTTGAGATGGGGTTTAGAGACAGTGAGGGGAAGAAGGCTATACTGAGGGGTATGTTGACAGGGGCACCTAGGACAGTGTCGACAAAGAGGATGGAGAGGATCTTCAGGCATGGGGAAGCAACAAATGTAGCAAAGTGCGTAATCACCGCACAGAGGGGTTCAAGCAACCAACAACAGTATCGAAAAAAGATCAGGACTTTGTTGAGCCAACATCAGTGGGTTCTTAGGTCGATTCAGCTAGGGAGATCCCGATATAGAGGGTTTGAACACACCATCGAGATGGAGGAGGGTGAAAAACCCGAAATTACAACACCCTAACGTCATCCTAGGAGGTTCAAGGATGAGATAGAAAGAGAAATTAAGGAATTGCTAGTAATAAGACATACCAACGAGTGTGTGACTTGTCAACAGAACAAGTCAGAGCAAACACTCCTAGTAGGATTGCTTCAGCCACTCCCTATTCTGGAGTTGACATGGGGAAGTTTATCCATGGACTTCATTACAGGCCTACCGAAGGCTCAAGGTAAGGATGTTAGGTTGAGAAAATTTGTGTGTTTTCTCGCGATTCCTAAAGACTACAACGTAGTGCAGGTGGCAACATTGTTCTTCATAGAGACCTTCTAACTTCACGGGTTGCCAAAGAGTAGACTCTGCAACAGAGATAGTCATTTCATCAATACCTTTTTGCATGAGGTATTCATATTGGTGGGGACATAGTTGACACCCAACACCAATTACCACCCCCAGACAGATGGGTAGATGGAGATAGTCAACAAGTGGGTAGAGGGATATTTGAGAAACTATATGAGTGGACAACAGAGAGCGTGGGTAAGGTGATTACATCTCGGAGAGCACTGTTACGACACTAGATTCCCCATATCCATAAGTATGACCCCATTCATAGAATTATATGGGTATGATGCCCCCACTTTGGTTGACTTGATTTTTGGAGACTACCAGATTCACAACGTGTTCCACGTTTCTTGTCTTAAGAAAACCGTGGGACAATTCATTAGCACTCTAGATGTGGTTCCACCTTTGGATGAGGAGGGGCGGTTGGAGTTAGTTCTTGATGAGGTATTGGAGTTCAGAGAGTGGAGATTGAGGAGCAGGGTCATCAAGGAGATTTTTTTCAGATGGAGGGGGCTTCCAGTAGAGGATGCTACTTGGGAGAGGTAGCAGATTTTGCAACACCCTAGATTGATGTTGCCTGAGGACAAGTAATCTTGGGAAGGGAGGACTGTCTTGATGGGTCTTAAATCCCTTTGACTCAACAACAGGAACCAAACCTGCCACCAAGGCCCAATTAGACTCTGTAGCGTTTGAGATGGAATGGTTCTCCAGATCTTGCGATCCGACCAATTTATCGATGGGCTTTGTGTTTTCTTGTGAAGGTTATCCCTTCAGGTAGGACCGTTATTTTCTGTATTTTCTCTTGAGTAGGGATGGTTTGAGATATGCAAGCCAACATAAGCCAACTTGATAAGTAACATGATTGAATTTCAACTACTGGGAAGAGGCTGAGCTTGGGATAACCCGCTGCTCAAACATGCAGACAATAATTCTATACCAAAGGGCCTAGTAATAATACATTAACGAAATGAGCATCCAATTACTGCCTGTGAATCTAACTAACAGAAAGAAAAACACATATGTAACCAAGATCATGGCAAGCAAAATAATTCATCTACCATAACATTCATTACATAAAAACACAATGATTTATCTTCATCATTAAAGCAAAGAACATCAAAACATTGCACCAGATAACTTGACAACAAAATCGATTGCTCTTACTCATTTAGTACATCATTCTTGGAACGAGATAGGAAGTAATTCTTCTCCAACTCCAATCACATACATTTGATGAAAATAGCTTGTCTTTGGTCCAGAAGCACTTCTCAATTCATAGCAATCTCAAAATAATCATCAACAAACCAAAAATAAATAGTTCTTACAACAACCATCGACCTCCAGTTAATCGGTCGATGTCTCTATTTATAATATAAAATTCAATTGTAATTAACGACTAAATACAATTCAGGCCAAACAAAAATTGGCACGTGGCATGATCATCCAACAGTTTCTTTCAACAGTCCACCTGAGATGTCTCTTGAAAAGGGTGACTTCTTTCGTATTCAAACCAGTTGATAAACAAATCTTCACAGGTTTGAGCCCATGGGAACCTGTGTTGTTCCATAAGGGAAACATATACTCCTCTGCTATCCACTGCATGCGTTCAGTACTTTACCAAACTGGAGTTCAGCTGTTGCAGCATTGCTCAAGCTCTGATCGGGTATCCTCTAAATTGTTGCACTTTCCGTGGATTTGAATCGGTGACCTTCGTGCACTCTTCAGCCTAAAGCAAGTCTTGAACACATCGCTCAGGTTAGTGAATTCGTCGGGGGTGTCGAATTCAGGGAGACCGACATCTTTCATTACTTTATTAATTTTACCCCAGTGTTTCTGGCACTTGGCCCATTGCTTTTGGATTTCTCGGTGTGGGTCTTGGGTCATCTTTGCTCAATATTCAATGGATTTCTTCATGCGGTTGAGACTACTTTTTCCAACCAGCCGAATGCCACGATTTTCCTTTTCTCGACCCTGCTGCACTGCCTCAATGTATTCAAGTCTCTCTACCGGTTGTTGTGCCTTTTGATGCCACCTTTCCATTTCTTTGCATGTCGCAAGTGCCATGAGAGTATCCTCCTGGAACTCGACTATGTTCTCGGTTAACAGGTGCCTTTCCTTCTTGAACTCATTATAAACTCCGTTGAACTCATCCTTTAGATACACAGTGGTCTGTGTAGCTCGTTTATAGTATTTGACAAGATGGCGCAGATGTTCGAGCTCTTCCCGGGTGTCGGCTAGTTCCTTTTCATCTCTCCTGGCTCTATCCTGAGTGGCATCTGAGAGGGGTTTTCCTACATCGATCAGTTCGGATGTGCGAGCGTCCGTAATGGTGATTAAGTTCTCTTCTCTGGTAACCATGCTGGATTGATCCAAAGTGATCCTTCACCTTTTCGCGGTCCTTTGAACGATGGCCTTCCTCTTTTGATCGTAGGAGATCACATAGATGTCTGCTACTTCATCTACCGGTTCTTGTATCTGTTGATCTCCCCATGAGAGGTTGTTTCTCAAGCTACCCACGGTGCATATTTACTCAGGAGTGGGCTCTCGAATTTCTTCACTCTATTTTGTAGATCCGGCTTCTACTTGTCGTTTGTCTAGGACTTGAATATTGGGCGTAATGGAGGCATCGGGTACAGACTCATTGCTTACTTGCTCGTCATTCGTAGAACTGCCGATTTTCTTTTGCGGAGCTTCACCACTTGGTCTTGCTTCTACTTCTTGTCTGTCAAACTCTCTTGTGTCGAGGCCACCTTCAGACCCTATTTCCTTTTGTAAGACCTGCTTGTCTTGGACCTCGGGCTCAGGGGAAGTGGTTTTCTCGGGACCTTTTTCCTCTTGGACTCACATTGGGGTGCTCTGAGCAGGTTCCGGACTCTCGTCGTCATTGTAAATATGTATAAGGGTGCTCATGGGATTGGGCGCTTGTGTCTCTATCGAGACCCGACCTGTCTCTGGTTGAGTTGTCCCTTCTATTGAAGGATCGATCAATGATGTTGCGAGTTTAGGGTTGCCTAATCCATGGGCATTGTCGGGGACTATGGACCCAGGATCGTTCGACTCCATCGGGATACTTTGAACAATAGTTGAAACTGCAGGTCCCATGAAAAGATACGGGTCATCTCGCATCCGTTTCATCAGTAGCTCGGATTGTTGAAGTAACAACGTACCCCTTTCTCGTGCAACTTGATCTTTCGGGAGGTCCCTGATTTGTACCGGGGATTCCTAATGAGTTCCCACAGCTTCAATGTCTTCTTTGGGATCACTTATTTCTTCATCCAATTCATATGCAACTGCTCCTTCCAGGTGTCGGCTAATTTATTGCAATGCCTGCTCCAGAAACGTTGCCTGTTCTTTGTAGCTCATAGCTCTAAACCTGGTTCCTCAAGGATCAACCTTCCTGGATGCCACCACATTCCAGTCTTGGGCGTTCTCAGTAAATATTTCATCCTTGAAGTAGTCATGGGCATAGGGCCAACATGATGATAACTACGACGCATGTTGTAGAACGAATCTCTTGGGATCGTGTTTGTGAAATCGACCAGTTTGGAACCAAAATTCCAGTTGACCTAGCCCCAGTTGCTTAGCATGCGTGGTATCTTTGACCATGCATAATCCGATATGAAACCCATACGGTATGAAAGCCCGCTTCTTGTCTTTTACTAAAGTTGCATTGTATCCTTGCATGATGGTTTGATAGCAAATTTCCCCTAACACTAGCCGGTCGGGAACATAAATGGGTAATAAGTGGGGTGCCCCTGTGGCGTTGAAAACCCTGATGTAGGTTTCTCATTCCTCTAAATACCAGTGGCCAATTTTGGATATAACCTTCTTTGCTTCATCTGACAATCTAGGGCATTTTTTCCTGAAGAGAAAGAAGTACGTGCATGCAATAAACTGATCACAGATAACAACATAGGATTTCTTATACTTGGTTTCCCATAGGATGTTGAAGTATACATGGACCACGAGCTCCGAAGAGTGCCAATTCAGGTTCATCCTAGAGAAAGCGTTTCTGGCGCAGATGACGTCCAATACATACGAGGCCATGTAAGAGGTGGGGGTATCTCCCTCCTTGGCACCTGAGCCTATTTTATGCAGGTGCTCAACTGCTTGGAGATGATAGCACCCCAATTGAAGCCTGTGCTTGAAATGGTGACTGTAAAAGCCAGAGGCATCCAAGCCTCTGAAAATTGGGAGCAGTCCTTTTCCCCATGTAACCTGCATAGTAGAGCCACAAGATATATGTATGGTTCCCTGAGATTGGCTATTGGATACTAGCCAACAATCCAGTTTGTGAATTTTTTGTCTTCCCTCCACCAAGACGACATGATTTTGCTGGTATCGTGTGACGCATAGAAACTCAAGACGAAATCAGTGCTCAACTTTAACTTGGAATATTTGAGCTTATAGTAACTTTGAACCTATGATGGTAGGAAGACTCCGACGCAATCGTCGTTATCATCATTAATCAAACATTTTTGGGCATCAAGGTGGTCAATAATCCACTTCATGAGCTCAATGCAAGGAAAGACTGGAGACCGGCTTGCCACCATGTGCAGATAAGATTTGCGAATGTTGGGAAGGACCTCGTCGTCAAGTTTCCTTGTTTTAGGATCGCTATGTGGGGTATATTCGAGGGGTTCTTATTTCTTGATTTTCTTGAAAACTTCTTCCCAACGAGGAAATGCTATCTTGGCTCCAATACTTGCCTCCGTATCTCCGAAAGCTGGGGGCTAGACGAAGGTCTCCTTGGTGATTCTCTTAATGACAGATATTGGCTTGGGAGCGAATTCTAATTGTCTCACAACTAATGGGAAGGAGTCTTCTCCTACTTTTGATTCTTGCAGCTTAGGGGCCCTCGATGATTTCCTAGTGGAAGGCTTCTTCAGAGGCATTGTTCCTGCAATTTAAAATGTCATTCGAACATGCGTACAGAGCAACGTTGGGTGCGGACATGTAATAATGGAATGCATGAAAACCATTAGCAGATACATACCTGTAACGCTTGCTATGATAATTGCTTAATACTCACTGAACTTTGGGCGTTTTCTTCCGGGTTGTTGGCTTCACTCTTCTGTTTGTTCTGAATTTCTTGCTGCGCAAAATGGGACCATGCACAATGACTCGAACGGGATATAACTAGAGAGGTACTACCAGTCATATCAATAAGTTAATATGAGTAATAAATGTAAATTCAAAATAAATTACCCTTGAATTTCTGCAAATAAACCTTAACTAGTTGACGGCGGAGTCACGGGAGAAGATACATTGTATTGGTGGGTCTAACATATCCTTTTGATTTGTGCACGAATTAGTAACTAATGCGCAATCTACGAATTAACTACCAGCTTTGAATGTGGCGTATCTGACACATATGGAGGTAAAACGTCTCGTTGCGTCACATCACTCCGGCGTAGGGATCGGGGATCGACTGTTTACTCCTTACCTCCGCGCGGTGTTTACTATTACACTTTTTCTGCCGAAACTGAATGGATCGGTCCTCAGTGAAATCCTTCTTGAGGTTGTTCGTAGGAAAGAAACCCTTTCATCGGCCGACATCGATGAAGGTCGGCACTCAGCTACTTTGACTTTCTAAACGATTTTCACGACCTTTTGCTATCGCCAATGCCGAATTTCTCAAGTGAGTCGGGGGAAACTCTGGGTCGCTGATTCATGCAGATAGTCAATGAAGAAGATTGAGTGGTACCCAAAAAGAATATGTTCATATATTTTTTAGGGTGTGTTGAGTGCTCAATAGACTATAATGTCCCTTTCCGAATAGGAGCTCTAGACATGATGTCTTAGTAATCTAAACATCCCCTTTTAGACTATAGCTAGGGAGAAACATGGGAAACATGGTCATTTGGTGTCATTTCTCTAGGGAATGTTATCTTTCGAAATTGACATTAAGAGAAAAGTGGGAAAAGTTCCTTTGAAGTGAATTAAGCTAAAAATATAGGGGCGCCTAAGTGAAGAATCTAAATATAGAGGTCAACATAGAATTGGGGTTTGAGTAGGTATATGAAGGGAAAAACGACCTAATTCCTCATTATGCCAGTTTGTGATTTGACATTTGAGCTCTAAGGAGAAAACACAGGTTCAGACGAATCAATGGAGATTATGGATTCCAGGAGGAAGACACCAGTGGGTTGATTTCGGTGTTGAGAGACACACCCTAACAATTTTATAGGTTCAGACAACTAGTGCACACTTCATTAGGGTGAGGGCACAAGTGCTAGGAGACTCATAGGTTTAGCCTATCATGACCAGGGAGAAGCCAAAGATTTCATTCCGACCCAGTTAAGAGGAAGGTAGGGAACATCTTTTGAGATATTACTCACAAGATTCTGACAGAGGAATCATCTAGGGCACACCAGTCAACTATTGGGGGCGCATCACTTAGGGAGGCACATTCAGGGTTCCAGAGAGATCACCAGACCAGATCCAGGGAAACCATTCTGACCCAGTTCAGAGAAGGCCAGGGCGCTTAGATTGAGATAGTTACAGCCAGATTCCGATGGTGGAATCACTAGGGCGCAGGAGTTGAGCAGAGGAGGGGCACAACCCCCTAGGGGATCCCATTCGAGGTTCATACAGATCAACAAAGGACCGATATTTAGGCAAACAATTACTAGGAGGGTGTTTGAGGTAAGGGCACACATTTTGAGACAGATTTTGGGGTTATTTGAGGAGTTTAGCCACCCGGGCTAACATTCCAATCTTCCAGCAGTTGTCGTGCACATGCAACAGTTTCCAACAGTTCTCTTTCTCACCCATTGATCTAACATTCTTCTTTATCCGAGTATTTTGATTTAGCAGTGCTGTTTGTATTCCAACTAAGATCCATCTAGTCTTGATCTAGCTGAAAGATTCATTTTATTTCCCCGCATCCAGTATTGTACCTTCAGTCATACTTCACAATATAGTTGGTTGTAGTTGTTGTGTGTTTTATATCTATTGTATTTTTTATTATATACTGTTAAACACAATGAAAAACCTTTAATCGCATAGAATCCCAAAGAGTATCATTTTTGGCAATTAATAGTCGGTAGTTGAGGCAAATATCCAGATTTGTGGATCTAGGGATATTACATAAGGGGACCCCGTTGCATTTTATTGTTGATATCGGAAGCTAGAAGAAACTCATCTCAACAGAGGTCATCAAGTAGTTGGATTTGTCGACAACACCACACCTGCATCCATACAACATCGGATGGCTCCGCCAGGGACGTGATCTTTGTGTCAGCCAACAATGTTGCTTGTCATATGACATCAAGCCCTTCAAGGATGAGATACCGTGTGATGTTTCCCCATTGGAAGTCTATGATGTTTTTTTAGGCCAACCATATATGTGGAGGTGTCATGTTATTTATGAGTCTCGACCCTCGTAGCATCATTGTTACTCTAGGGGGTCAACCCTATAGGATATCAGAGGTAGTTCCAACAACTATGCTGATAAAATAGTGCCGCAAAGTAATCTCTCATACCATAAATTTTAGCCTCTTCACAACCTAGTCAGAAGAGAAGGACATTGAAGCCTCGACCCAAGACCCTTCTATCCAACATAAGCAGATCAACAAGATTGTAGAAGAGCACCAAGATATTCCTACTGCACCTACAGGTGTGCCTCCACACTACCCAATCAAATCCAGTTATGATAAATTCCTTCATGTTATTCATGTTGAATCTTCACTAACAGAGTCCTCCCACACTCAGGTAGATCATGCAGCCAGATTAGTTCATAACAACCTTCAACAAGCTAAGCAGGGCAACTTCTTTGGCAAGGTAAGCAAATCACCAAGGTTCATATTCAACAAAAGCTTCCCCAGGGACTTGATGCAATGGAGACCATTGCTTCCTAAGGGGGGAGTATTGATCCAAGCGAAAATTGGTGGCCACCCACCTATTCGATTGGCTCAAAACACGGGTTTCCACTTTGGCAGATTTTCTACAGTTTTTCGGGTCCTGAACTTCCGGGGCCGTTTGAGGCCCTAAATAATGTTTTTGGGGCACAACAACGCCTAAATAATAGACGAAGGCATGTATGTGCTGAATGGAATATGTACTCCTCGGATAGACCTTTCCAACGAGGTATAGAATTCCCCAAACTAAGATCGTATGCAAATTTTACGCCATTGGGAAGTTGACGTACCCACTACCCCCATCGGGGCCCACAAACCTTTTGGCGTTTCATCTTCCGAGGTTAGGGTTTTGGATTTTCTTTATGTTAAAAAGGTCTCTAGAGCCTCATTGTAAACATCATCATCTTCTTGTGAATGAGCGTATCCATCACATCTATTCTCAGAGATAAGATGCTACCATTCTAGCGAGTCATTCACTCTGTAATTTTATAGTTTTTGTACGTTCTCTCATTAATAAAAAATGTGCATTACTATATCTCTATGTTTATTGCAACATTTCTGTGTATCTCACAATATCTCTGTATATTTTATTGTTATATCTCTGCCTTCATTTCATTCTAAAAAATAATCTCGATCGCTCACAAAACCAATACAATGATATCAATGGTTGTAATAACAGTTGTAGAACACAAATCTATTCACTTCCAGGAAGCTACACAATCTACTACAGAAACAAATAGAAAAAACATGGAATGATGCCAATCTACTGTCCTAAGACTCACTGAACCTGAAACTACTTTGATATAGTAATATATTTATGCAAGCGGCCTTCCAATCTTATCCTCAACCCCTCGCAAACCTGATTCGACAAGTTGTTGCAACCCTTATCTGCAAAGGTCCTCGCAGGAAAACTGCAAGGCCTCTAGTGGGGCCTCGTAGGGAAACCCTAGCTCAACCCACGGGGGTGTCTTCGACCTGGTTATATGAAACCCTCTCAAGATCTGTGAATGTCTGAGCTTGGCCCTATTGAGAAAACTCTATAAACCTCTTGCGCACTTTAGTATCCATTTAATAGTAGACCAAACTCCCAAGTGAAGCTCCAATGAAGGCCCCGTTATGGATCCTCCTCCTTCTTGTCTATCTCTAATGGAAATCATGGATGGATTCCCCTCTTGTCTAGTTAGGGTGGATATTGCACCACCAAAACCAAACCAGTAGTGGAAGGGTTTTTCCCAAAACCCCAATGAAAATGTTGGCTACAAGAGCACTCAATAAGATATCAAATCATAATAATGAGAAGTGAGGGGTTACCCTTCTTTTATACTTTTCCAACATGTTGAGGAAAAGATACAAAATGATCTTATTAAAGCATTTTCATATTTTGCTTGGCTAAATCAAAATAGATGAGAATCTCACCCTATGTTTATAGCCAACAAAAATAACATCCTAACTCACAAGTATAAATTACCACTGTTTAGGCTAGTCTTATATCAATAAAAAGCTTGTTGGAAATTCACTTTTATGTAATTTTTTGGATATAACAGTTTCTAAAATAAAGGTAAAGACACAAGTAAAGACACCAAGATGAAAATCAAGAGATATGAGACATAAAGAAATCATTTATTTCATTCAAATTTACCAAAGAGTCATTTTCTTTACAAAATCTCATACATAAATTTTGAACCAAAGTCAAACTTAGACATCCCCAATGAAACATACAAAAGGACCTCTGACAGAAAACCAAAACTGAACTCTAAAAGCTGGATCATCTTGCCACATATTGCTGCCCACTCGACTCTACACAATAGCCTTTGTCAGTCATGAAAACTAATTCACAAACAAACAAGTCTACACAGACTATCATAGATAGATCGACACCTCTGAAAAACAAGTGTCTAAATGATGTAATTCAGCCCTGAATATTGTTGTCTACAATAAGACCCTGCTATGATAAAAGATAATTAGGCTTGTGATGAATAAATGAATGAATGAAGACTAAACTATCTCAACATAAACTCAAAGATCAAACCTTAGTATGCTTCTACTTCTATCCTCCTCTTGTTCCTCCCTTTCCTTTTGCCTTTAAGAAAATTAGAATTGGTTGAGGTAGTTGAACCACCTCATTAGTTAAGTTAACTAAAGATTCAACCAACTTTTTAGTTAAGGGGGAAAAGTAATAATCATAATAAGGGTTATAAATAAATAATAACTAGTAGGTGGGACCCCTTATGACTCCCTTTAGCTCATAACGATCATACCATAACTAGTTAGTTAAGAAAAACACACCTCCTTGTGGCTCCCATCATTATATTCACATTTGACAATTTAGCTCCTGATATTTGAAATTATTTTCAAAAAAAGTATTACTCATATATCCAAAAATAAAACATGTTGTCCAAAAATTCCTGAAGTCATCTGTCATCAACAATAGATAAAATAAAAACTCAAAAACCATATTTCCCACTCTGAGATGCAATCTTTCCTTGATCGCTATCGTCACCCTTTGATTTTCCTGAATTTTCCTTTGGCTGCGTTGAGCCTTTAGGACTAATCTTTCTCATCATGTGGGAACAATCGTCCCTCAAATGCATTCGGGAAGACATAGATTTGTCAAAGCCATTGGAGGGTGAGGAAGGGGCAACAATGGATTTTCCTTTGTCAAAGGCATGGTGGGCCTCGGTTTTCAACCTTTTGCTAGCATGAGAGGACTGCACTGGTGAGTGGGGGGAAACTTGGACAATGGGATTAATGGGCGGAGGAGTAGGTAGGGATAAATTAGGCCAGCCACGATGTTGGGAGACTGCCAGGTGGACAATCTCTTGCCATCCATCATTTTTAGGAACCTCAGGTTGCAATGAGACGTGTGGAGGCACAGGGATACCAGGGCTTGCGGGACTTGGAAAGGAGGCCTTTCAGGCCTTGGTTGGACCACTCCTTACCCAATCCAATTGAAAAATCCGGCCTGAGACAACTAGCCAAGCTCTTGTGAGTCAACATCAAAATGTATGGAGAACCTTGGCCTTCTTGGACCTGTGTTCCAATTACCTCTCCCACTGTTTCCTTGGCCATGGCTACCTCGGCTGAAAAAACTCATTCCTGTATGCATGATTGATTAGAAAATAGTATTTTATTTAACCATACATGACAACTCTTAAAAATATGAAATAGATTTGGCTCAACAATGCATCAGACTCATGTAATCCAATCCATACAAATTGTTTTACTATTTATCAATGAGAAGGGGGTGAATAAAGGGTCCTGGGATATGTGAGGGGTTTGTATTGAGTGAAACATGATATGATGAGGGGGGGAAAAATGGTTCCTGCTCAAAGAAAACAACAATCAACTGCAAACCAAAGAAAACATCACTGCAATTCAACCCAAGACATTGCTATTGCCAACTGCTTCCTCACAAAATTTTCCTTGATGTAATCAATTTTAGAATAGGGAGTGAAAAATGAATGTGGGAAGGCGATGGGGTTGTAATTAGTGAAAAGCGAAATAATGGTGGGGAATGAGAGTGAGTATTGTTCATAAAATTAATTAAGTAATCCATATAACCATTCCGAAAAAGGAAATACACCAACCAAATGACCATTGTGATCCAATAACAACTACTGTGTATTAACTAGTTCATTGTTTATAACCAAATATTTACACAGTGCCAATCAATCAAAACAGTAAGCATTCCA
>SNQJ01S0180222.1:0-12284 GCA_010110895.2 Picea sitchensis | reverse complement strand
GTGAGGACACTTATCTGAGAAGGGATAAGTGGGGCACTTATCCGAGAAGAGATAAGTGTGGTTGGACTTATAACCCAACGTCCCTTGTGGAGAGCACATGAGGACACATCCCATGAGGACCCTAAGTGTTTCTAGAGGGAGTAGCCTCTAGAAGTCCACATGGGAGTGCCATGTGTGACAAATATTTTACTACTATGGTGGTTTTATACCATTGGCGAAGACTACATGTCTCGGGACAGTAGTTGTGTACTACTATGGAAAGATACCTCCCTAGCTAAGAGGGAGTGTTGATGTTTCAACATTGGTCATAACTTCTCCTATATTGGGTTGCATACCAAGGGAGATAGGATACATTTATCACAAAGGTGCACTTGTGGTAAATGGGCCCAGATGTAGTCCTTCCTTGGTCATGACAAGGAATAATATCGACTCGAGGTGCTTGAAGTTCTTTCCACGTGTCAGTTAGAATCAAGCTGACATTCACTCATAGGTGTGTGCCTGTGGTGAAATATCCTGGTGTGATCTTTGTCCTAGTCATGGTGATTTGACAAGGAATGATAAAGAATCAAGATGCTATATGCTATTACATGTGGACCCAAAGTGAGCCTAATATTAGAGAGAGTTAATTGGCTCATAGGGAGAGTCGCAAAAGGAGTTTCTCCTCGGTTTAGGTGGGAGAGAGATGTCTCCCAAGACTAACAGACAAGTGTCATGAGTCTAGGATGAAGTTTGTATACTTCAAAGACAAGAGTGGCATGTTGCAGAATGTCTCCCTCGTTGAGAGGTAGTGTTGATGTTTCGACAACATTGGGAAGACATTCTCTAAAGATAATAATCATTAATATAATTATTAATGATTATTATATATATTATATAATAAGTAAATGATAATCACAAATAGTTATTGATTATTCAAGGGACACATCCTTTCATGGATGGTCACCTTTTGTTCCCTATATATGGAACACTCATCATTGTAATAATATATCAAATATCGATTATATCTCATATGAAGAAAACTAACAATTGAATCAGTAATGAGAAATTTATTCCATTTTTAATCACAGTTTATATTCCTTTAACTTATTCAACCATGTTCATCAATTCATCATCAAGATATTATTGTATAATAAACATTAACATCCATCAGTGCATAATAAACAATAATAAACACATCCACATAATACACAGTACACCAATATTTATGTGGAAACCCAATATGAGAGAAAACCTCAGAATGATTTTCTTACATGTCATGAATTACATTCAAGGAAGCACCAACTTCCAATTCTCCAGCTCCAACTAGAAGGAGGCTTCAACCCCCCCTATTTTATCAGGCTCCAACCTGAAGGAAGCTCCAACTCCCTAATTCTATGACTCCAACCAGAAGGAAGCTACAACCCCCTAGGTTCTCTAGGTACAACCGAAAGGTGGCTACAACCACCTTGTTCCCAAGCTCCAACCTGAAGGAAGCTTCAACTCCCTAATTCTCCAACACCAACTGAAAGGAGGCTACAACCCCCTTTCCTTTCCCCGTCCAACTACCCTGAAATATAAATTCCAAATGTGAACAACTTGTCACGGTTGCTAAATCAAAGTCACTACCACTGCTAACCTCTGCTACTGTCACTGGCAACCTCTATCACTGTCACTGATCCAATTCTTCTTCAAAATTTTCCTTCATATCCACGACCTATTTTTACTGCAACACGTGGGTATCCATGCCCTTCCTAACTGCAACCCGTGAAGGTCTGCGTCTATCCTCACTGCAACTCACAGAATACCACAAATTCACCCAGTTTCACTGTCACTGTCTGTGCTTTTTTCAAACTGTCACTTTAAACATGATACTCAAAACTCGTCATTGTAATCTCATCAACCAAATCCAATCTACTTACCAAAACCACTTAATCATATCCACAATATCACCAAGATGTGCATCAACCAAGACTACTCACAACAACTCACTACCATCACCCACACATGCCTCTACAAAGAAAGTACCAATCAAAAACTGGGACCAAATTGTACCACAACACGTGCATCAACCATACACCAAAGACATACTCCAAGATAACCAACAAAGGGCCTCTAGAAATACATCACACTATCCATAAACTGAATACCATAAACCCTTACATCAAACTGTGTGCCAAAAACTCATTGATATATAGCCTTAAACATGTACCACTCATAAGCCAATCATATGCCAAGATCACTAAAAAAATGCCTTTCACAATGCACCACAAGATATGCCAATAAAACCAAGCTAAGTACACCAACAATGTGCCTCAACAGATCTTCCTCAAATCATACTCTACAATAGATACCATACATCCAAGAGGGCATACACCAAACCTCGCAAAGTCATGCATCAAGTATGCTCCACAACACCACTAAGCTACAATCATAAAACATAACCATGAACATACCTTTAAATCTGTAGTATCCCTACTTTATCTGATCTCTGACAAACATACCTCCAGTCTCTCCTCGGATCCCGCAACCTGGAACAAGCATCTTCCTCCTTACCCTTTCTACATATACGTGCTTTCAATTTCTACAGCTCACGGGTATCCATGCTTTCCTCCACTATGGCCCACGAATGTTCGCACCTTTACTGCTCTGCATCTCGCGGATAACCTCAGAAACCTTGGAACAATCTCACTCTCTACAGCTCCGAAAATTTTGCTCCTTCAGGCCTTTGTTGCCTCAGACCTATGCTTTCTTAGATTTGTCAGTGTATACCTGCAAATAACCTTTCACAAAATAGATATTCAATAAAGCTCAATAGGTAGGTAGGTTCCAATAGGAGTCCCTTTCTCTCTTATTTATACTTTCGAAGTGCCTTCCTCTAGAAGTTTCCTTGTAACTGTTTTACCCCTTTCTCCACCTTTTAGGGCTAACCACTTTCTTGTTGCAACCACTTTATTATTTAAATAATTTCTCTTTGCAACGACTTTGACTAGGGAATCTTCTTTATGACTTTCTAGAAGCTTTTGACTTCTTGTTGACCTTTTAGGGGCTTCTAGATTACTCTAAAGGGTTCTCCAACTTCTCAAGGCCATATCTCCCTAACCGTGAGGAATTGTGTGGCGTACCACATATCACCAAAAATGGCATGACGTGTAATATCCATCCATGATAGTATTTCCTTCATATTCACTGATCTTCATGCCTTTATACCTAAAAAAAACTCGGGTCCCTTACCCATACCTTTGTGCTACCGGAATTTGCTAGTAGACTTCTCCAAGGGTTAACATGAATCTCTAAAGTTTGAAATCAATCTCCAACATCACTATCCAAAGGTTGACATCAATGACAACCAATTTTCCAACATATTTCGTCTTCATTCAAGGATTTTTCTCCCTGAGGTATGTTGTCCATACTTCTAGCGGATGATACATAGATCTAATCCTTCGGTAGGTTAGTTGTTCCAATGCTACATTGTGCATGGAAACACTATCTTCAAGGGTGCTCATATATTTTATCAATGTTTCCATGAATACTTGTATCATGGTGTGCAATTTTACAGGCTATAGGAGGTGCTTGTCTATTAGATCCGTGGAAATTGTGGTGGATGCCTCACCGACTTATTTTCTATGATTTATGCTATTGTGCACCTTGTCTACCAACTCTTTTGTGAATATGTTTTTATCGAGCTCGTCCAATTGAGGTAGTCGTCTACCCTTAATCAATTCCTGTGCAGTTTTGTGTACCTTTGAGCATGTTGCCATCAATTTAGTGACCTCCTTATTTTCTCTTTGCCTTGTTTTTTGGAAACGATTTAGTGCATACACATATGTATTCCTTTTTATGTCGATGGTCAATACAACTCGGATGGTGCATCAAGATTCTCTACAATCTATCTATCAATGTCGTTGATGCCCTCTCATATTGTGTTGAACTAAGTCAATTTTGTTTGTATTTGATTTCTTTTATCTATGATCATAACAACTACTTTCTGGAAGAGGTGTAAGTGAAAATACATGTCTATAATAGGCTCTTCTAATTCTTTCCTAACCTTCTCAACACTGTCTTTGGAATTTCGCATACTGCTTTCATTTATTTTCACTTGCTGGAGTCTTTCTTCCAGCTCTATGATCTTAGATTCTTTCTCTTTGTTTTCCTGACATAGTCTCTGAATATTTTCCTCATTAGCATTCATGAATGCAGTTTCGGCTGAAGAAATGGCTATTGGATTATCCCTTACATCTCCGATCATGGGGACTTATGTGAGAATTGAGATCGACAACTCTTGAGTGGTAGGAACTTTCTTTATTTTTTCTTGCATGATCTTACTAGTCTTATTGTCATAGGTGAAGCTCCTTATATTAAGGACTTCACTTGGTTGAAACGAGGTCCATAGTCCAAGTCCCTTACTAGTAAATGGAGTCTAAGTGCTCGTGCCTTCCATTGATGTCTCAAGGAGGTCGATGTCCATTGGTTGAGTGGTGTCTCTGGCTTCAACATCTTTCTTTTGCCTCTCTTTTTCAACTATTTTATCAGTTGTTTCTTTGGATATCCTCTCTACTTCGTATCTCACTACTTTATCTATCGTTGCTTTCTTTTCTGCTTCATTTTCTGCAGTTGCCTTTGCTTCAACCTTGGCCTTCTCTGCTTCAAGCTTTCACTTCTTCTTGGAGGCATCTTTCTTCTTATTAGAGACTTTTTCTTTTTCTCTCATTTTCTTGTCTATCGAGGATTCCCATTCTTCTGATGACATTGAATGTATAGAGACAGATAGGGGAGACGACCTTTCCTTTGTTCCTTCTACTGTTTTCATTTTGGCTTCTTCCCTTGCCTTTTCTTCGTCTGTGATTCTGCCAATGGACTGGCCTCTTCTGTTGAAGATAAATTTTTCATAAGTACATATATTTTTATGCACCTCTTCTTCATCCTAGATGCCCATCGTGTATTCCCATTGAAGGCCTATCTGGTAGTAATAATCTTTTACAACCATTTTCAAGTCATGTATTCTAAATCTTTCTTCTTCGAAGTGGAGAGCAGGGTATTCACTTCTTCCTGCACTTGTTTGGTGTTTGATAAGAAGTAATTTCCGATGTAGAGTGTTAATTGTGTCCATATAGCCTTCTTGGCTCGATACAAGGCTCCTCCCACTCTGTGGATTACTGTTTGGTATGCTACTTCCTGGAGAACCAACCTATCTGGCACGAATTGTGGGAGGAGGTGAGGATCTTTTGTGGAACCATATATTCTTATGTAAGTGCCATGTTCCAAGAGGAACCAATCCCTAATCCTATTGATTAACATGATTTTCTTATCTGTCATGCACGGTGGAGGAGAAAAAAATATGAACTCATATAAAGGAGCCATGAAATGTTCACATATTTTTTGATATTGTTTTTGGTATTTATGTTCCTAGAATACTTTACAATATACATGGATTGGTTGGTATGAAGGTTGCCACTTCCATCCCATTTTGGGGTACTGATGAGCCACACACATAATATCCATCATATACGTGGAAACTAGGGAAGGTCCTTGGTTGAGCTTCGGAGATGACTGTGATAGCTTTGGTTAGATTGGCAGACAATATATCACCCCAGTTGAATGATGCACCTTCATCTGTGCAATAGTAAATTAATGGTAGAAATGATAAAGAGAATTCGGACACATCTTGTTCTTCATAGATTCGACATAACATGACCAACATGTACTGGTATGGCTTCCTTAAGGCGATCATGGGGTAGCCTCCTTTAGGTTTGTGTTTGAACTTCTTGTCTAACTTGTACCATTTTGGGCATAATTCTTCCGCAATGTGCTTGAATTTAGAAAGCAAATTGTTGTCTAGCTTCTTCATTCCCTTCTCAAAATGGTAATATTTTGTTAAGTCCGCAGGCTAAAAATATTTTGTTGGCTCCCCTCTAGCGTTGCAAATGTGTCACTTTTTCCTAGGTCTATATGCTTTATGATCCAAAAGATTGCATCAGCGCATGGAAAAACAATAGCTTGGGTTGCAACTTTAAATATCCCCGATTTTCTAATGTTTTTTAGGACTCTCAACTCATCTTGATCCTCGACATCAACGATGTAGTTTTTCTTCTTAAACATTTGGTGTAATTCACCCCATTTGAGTGTTTCTCCTTCTTTCTCTAGGATACTAGCAATGTCATCATAAATGGGACTAGCTACCTCTGGTCCATCCTCAATCTATTTTCCACTACCAGAAGTTTCAACGGTAGCTATTTTGTTGGCCACTTTCTTCCTAGGAGGCATTTATGTACCTGCAGAGTAACAAATGGATACAATGTGGGAAAAGATATTATAACTACTGTATGCATTTAGAAATAATTTCTTTAAGCCTCTTAGAATGCATACTTGAGGAATCACTAGTGTCAATGCTGGGTGGAGAGTCTTCATCTAAATACGATAAGACAATGGAAGGAATGGTGATTGATCTGGTAGAGATTGAGGGAGAAAAGGAAGAAAAAGCGTCGAGAAGGTGAAATCAGAGAAGTTGTTGTTAACTTCTCTGATGCGCATCGGAGGAGTTGATGGCAGGTACTCTAATATACATCGACACAGTTGGTATTAAGTGTGTCAGGTCAAAAATGGATATTGACGGAGTTGAGCTTAACTCCTTCGATGTGCATCAGAGGAGATGATGGCAAGTGCACCGATGCACATCACCAATGTTAATTCGAATGTCTTTGATGTGTTATTAGAGAGGTTTTTGGAAACTCCTCTGATCACATCGGAGGAGTTAATGTGAAATCCTATGATGTGATCGGAGGAGTTAAGGGTAAGGACCCCGAAGATTATAGTAGTGGAGGAGTTGTTGGCAAGTTTCCCTGTGGAGAATTTGTGAAGCTAGAGGTGAAATGTTCAAAACTCTTGGTCTGATTCATGGAGAGAAAACTTTGCAGATATCATTTCTATTATTGTTGGGCAGGGAGAGAAGGTTGGAGAAAAAGGTTTAGGGCCAATTTAGAGCCGATGTATCAATCGTTCGCTACAAAGATCCTCGACATCTCAAGGTCGGACGAGGAAGAGGCGACAATAGGGGATCATAACAGAAACTGGGATGGAGAAGACAGTCAGAGTGGCCTTGGGGGAAAGGCACTAGGATTTCTAAACAATAGAAAAAACTATTATAACCCTAACCCTTAGAAATGGAAAAGAGAAAATTTGAGGGCTTACCTGGATGTTTGAGGACACGTGGAGGGTGCTGAGAGGTTGAGAATGCTCAAGTTGGAACTTGCCACGTTGCATCTTGGGGTTATCCTCTTTCTCCTCAGTGCATTGGTGAAATGGTGAAAATGAAAGGGGGGTAAATTATTTATAAGTGTCGTCGAAAGGTAGAATTAAATGCAGTTATATACATTTAAAATCAACAGAGTTAATAATAAGTCCTTTGATGTACATCATAGGACTTAGTGGGAAATCCTTCGATGTACATCGGAGGAATTAACAAAAAGTATGTCAGTTTCGTTGGAGCAAATGGAGGGAACTCATCTGATGACATCAGAGGAGTTTATGTTAACTCCTTTGATGTGTCGAAGGAGTTGTAAACAACTTAGATGATAAAGGTCGTTCAGAGGAAAAAGTAAAAACTTGATCGATTCTATCGGAAGAGTTGGGAGGAACTCCTCCGATGTACATCGAAGGAATTGATGATAACTCCTCTGATGTACATCGGAGGAGTTTAAGTTAACTTTGCCGACGAAGAAAAAAGCTTGTTTTTTAAAGAAATTTTCTAAGCGTCTTTTCTTTTGAGAGAAGAAGATTGAAGTAAGGGGAGAATGAAGACCGATTTTTGATAGCTAAGAAAATAGGTTGTTGGAGGAGGATCTCCCAAGTCAAAAAAATAAAAGGGGCTCCATTTCTTAAAGGAATTTACAAGTGAAAAACAAGGGAAATGGATGGTTGTAGTGACTGGCACAACACAAGGGTATTGGACTATTAGAGTTCATCTCCCCATTCTTAATGGGAAAACAAGTCAATGACATTAACGTCATCCTTAACGAAAACCATGATGAGAATATATATAATCAATGTGCGCACTAGTAAGGGCATCATGAGGAGCATCTGCACAAGGAACATGATCATACGCACATTTTTTGCATCGCTCACGATGAGAAACTCTCAATGCCTTAGGGACCCTTAACATAAAATAGAATAATTATGTCAAAGTCTTGAGGAAGGTAGTTGATGCTTAGTATGTTGGATGACATCTTTAAGGAGTCTTATTGGTTTCATGCCAAAGCCATAAAACAAATCACAAAGATCATTCACAACATGGAATTTGTATCATGCTCTTAGCCTCAATCAATATAGGTCGAGTCTATGTTGGTGTATTGGTATAACATCATCAACATTAGCCATGTTGACATCCTTTTATAGCAGAGGCATGTTATCCACAATCGATGTTACATATGTTAAGTAATCAAAGTAAAATCATTTACACAATTTAAACATAACTATATGATTATGAATGTGTACATTAAAAATCCATACAAATTAATTTATCTAGACAAAAATAAACACAAATATATTATCCTTATCATGTGTTGTTACATATGGGGAATTAGGAAGTTCTCCATTGCTTGTCAGTCTATTCCTGCATAAGGATACTACATAAGTTGAATGATGTGATTGTCCCAACTCACTAACATTTGGACCACTATATTCCTGGTTGTCTAACATAATACAAAAGTAACCCTCTCTTAAATAACAGTATACCTCACCAAGGATGATTTTAAGCATGGAAATTTATTTTAAAATGTAGAAACCTTGGTGAACCTTACTAATCCTTCATATTCCAACTATAAATGTTTGGTGATATTTTTATAAAAATATTCAAATTTCTAAGGATTTTATATAGTTTGTATAAAATTTTGGAGATTTTTAAGATAAAATAATTTTATCCTATAGAATTTGGGTGAATCGTTTTTAGAATAGCGAATCTTTTTTTAGCAAAAACCATGGAAAATTAGCCCATGAGCAAAATTTAGCCCCTAAAATCATCCCTATGTAACCTCACATATGCATATGTGCAGTGATTAGTGAATATACAAGGAAGTGATCAAATGTAGGTATAGTCATTAGAAACCTCTTGAAAATGAAATAAAAAATCTCAGATGCAAATGAAAAGACATGAAAAACATTGCTCACGAAATACTACACCACTTGTATAATGTCCTATGCTCAATTATCATGTCCATGTAGTGCATAAGAGAGCATATGATGCATTTTCCATCATTGTGGACAACACAGAGATGATAAAGTAAAAAGCTCATACATCCTCACACTCAAAAAAAGGTAATACATAGTTATCTCTTAGTACCCTACAACTCACTTGCATGGCTATCACGGGACTAACATAATAATACATGTAATATAGTTGAGTCAGGGGGAACTGGGGAATATTTGTCCCTTCTAGATAATTTGGTAATGGGATAGTACCACTTGTCTAGCCCAACCTAAATGCCAGTAGATCACGATCCCACTGACAGGTCAACTAGATCAATAAATCATTGTTCCCCTAGAGGATGTGGCCTCCTCATAAAAGTTGATGAGGCCAACATTCATCAAGAGAGAATGTGTGCATTACGAAATAGGTTGCGCGAATATCTTTTTCTCCCTATCGCATGCCTCCCAAATCCATAGCATCGAATAATTTGCATGTGGTTACTATGCTTGATTCATATAAAAATATCATTAGTAAAATATATAATTACAAGATCAAAATGGTCATAAAATAACAATGGTATGATCCGTTAAATATGTCATTTCAATTTTAGTTATCTACATGATTTAAATCACCCAGGTGCGATATACATATGTTTTCACTAGTGCATCTATAATCAGAGCATACAACAAGTGGTCCACACCCAATGCTTCTATAAAAATTTAGTAGCATACACAACATCATCGTTGGTATGGTGTAACAAGTACAATGGCCACATGTATCTTCAATGCATGTTTTTTGAACTATAAAAGGTGTGTTCAAGTAACACGAGAGCACTATGATACAAATATGAGTGTCCATCTAGGTATTTCGATGCACTTATGTGGCCTAGACACCTCATGAATGGTGCATCCAACAATGCATCGAAAATAAATACATGCTAGGGATATGGTGTGATCTACTTGCACTATAGGAAATGCATCACATCAACACTAAAGGCATTGGGTAATGCAGGTTGTCTATTTCCAACTCTATTGATGTATTCAAGATTACTAGATGCCCTATTTATGGTGATTGTAGAAATTCGTCATCCTATATGCAAGTTGACACATATATCAATGTAGTAACTCAACACCGATGGCGACGTGCTTAGAAAATGAAAACAAGCCATAACATCCACATTACATGTAGTTTCTTCATAGGTGCATTAAGGTTGTCAAGACACCTCATAGGAAGTGCAGGGCATAGTGCACAAATATGTGCATGAGTTGTAACCAATGGATTGCACCTAAAAAATCTACATGGTGTATTCTACTTGATTGGAAGCACCACTAGTGATTCTTCCTTCTCAACACTATTGTAAACCATATTATAGTGCATTATACCTACACTAAAAATGGGGAACTTTGAAAACCACATAGGACCACAACATCCACATTACACACAGTTTATTTTGTAGTGCTTTAAGGCTACCTAGATGCATGATAGACAATGTAGGGAATAACTCATCGACAATGGTGCACAAAGATCTACATGCATCCAATCAAATTGAATACACATCCTAGCTTTGGCTAGTGCATTTTGTTTAACTGGATGTCTCACTTGTAGTGCGTCATGCACTACATCATTGTCACTCGTATGCTGGTGCACTATACTTGCACTATAACAGGGCACCTAGGAAACTATAAAACACCGTAATATCCACATTACATGTGACTGCTTCGACTATGCATTAAGGCTACCTATATGCATGATAATTGATGTAGGGATAGAGCACGAATGTTGGCACACTGAGATATGGACATGTACAATCGAATTGAATGCACCTCCTAGCTCCAAGTGGTGAATTTTGTTAGCTTAGGCGCATCACAAGGAGGTTGTCCTTCATTTCACCATCATTAGTGCATTGTACTTGCACAATGCATTACCAAAAACTAGAAGCATTTCTTTAGTGTATCATGTGTATGCACTGATGGTGTGCAAAAAAGGTATATGCGTGGATCATTGACATTATAAAAAAATAAAAAAATAAACTAAAGTTAGACGGAGAAAAAAAAATAACATAGAAATGTAAATTAAGGTATAACAAAGGAAATTACTTGCTTTTCTCTCATCACCAATGAGGCATGGCCATGGAAATTTGAAAAATATTTTGAAGGGTTTTTTAAAATCGAATTGAAAATTTCAATCCATTACACTTGGAGAGTGAAGGCTAAATTTGATCATTCAAAAGCACCAGATATCGAGGTGGGGAGACAGTGAAAAGAAGCATCAATGTTTGGAGAGGAGGAAAACACTCAAGGATGTCCAACATCAAGGATGACCAACATTAAAAATTGATCAAGGTAATGTTTTCTTAATTTACCCTAATCCAAGTGCACCAATGCACTAATAAGATTATGGTGCATCAAATGATTTTTTTCCAAAAAACCTCTATCCACCATCTTCATTAAAAACCTTTGCTTGATAAGATAAGGGTGAGAATATTCTACTAAAAGCTTCACCGAAACCTTTTTTCATTGTAATGGAATTTTGGGTAGCATATCCCCTTATACTAATGGATAAATAAAGGTTAGAAGGCAAAGTTTCTGAAATGTTTTGAGGTAACTAGTTGGACATAGATCAAATATTGGGATGAAGTTTCGATGTAGGTAGAACAAGTCAGTGAACATGTTAGACGAAATTTCACCATTTAATATAGTGGATGAACTTAAGTGATGTACCAGCTGACATGAAGTGGAGCAATGATGTGGAGGCTTTTGTACCATGGATGGATCATATTTATAAATGGGTCTAAACCTAGGTTGTGGGAAAATAATGCACAAGTATAAGGAGCTAGCATTCATGCACATGGGGTACAAGTGTTTTGAAGATGGATATTAAGTGATAGTGCAATCTAGGAAAGGGTGTTAACCTAAGGCTACATACAATTAGTTGAATTAGAAGAAGATTAGACTATGCAAAATACAAAAAAGGGGAGATAATGTATACGAGGTCGACTTGTAAGAGGTGTATGAGAAGTTCTCCCATATTTAATGATGCAAACCTCTAAATATATAAGGGAGACATTGTTGTTATGAATGATGAAGTAGAAGAAAGAGAGCATGGGTAGATTGGAGGAAGCTACATT
>SNQJ01S0180220.1:0-19428 GCA_010110895.2 Picea sitchensis | reverse complement strand
AAAGACCTCTGAATTAGGAAGATAATCAAGCTCCACAACCAACATCGGCCACTTCAGGCCTTCAGGCACTTCGGTACTTCGGCCACTTCAAGTGCTTCGGAACTTCGGTGCTTCTTACTTGGAAGATCCTACAATGACTTTCTCCGCAGCCCAAATCTAGCACCATGCGTCTCTTCGGATTGGACGACTCATGCTCACTTCAGGTTTTGGGACTTCAGAACTTTGACAAACAACTTTAAAAATATTTCAAACCCCCGATATCCATGAATCGTCGATCTGATATTCTTAGGAATGTCCGCCACTAAATTTGATCTCGCTTGTTGCTTGTATTTCGAGCACAAAATGGATTGTTCTAAACATTGCACTTTGACATTTCTTGTGCAGGCCACAAACTTGGGAAACCTACTTCCCTTGACAACTATATGTGATAACACCTTCCTTCTTGAGGACCATGACAACATGGGAATAATATGTAAGTTCCCCAACTCGACTAGGCTAGAATATTTTGTTTGTTGTCCAGAATGTTGGTTTTCTTTGTATAATTTTATCAAATAATTTGCATTAATACTATGATAACCATTTTCATATAATCTATTATCCTATACTCTTTAACTAAAATATTGCTAGCAACATTAACAAACAACTTGCATGTACTCTTCTTATAGGAATTTAATCAACATGTTGCATGCATTTGATACACAGAGAGTAGGAGGAGAAATCATGGTATCTTTATTATGAAGGAAATCCAAAATGACAACAATACAAGGTTGTGATAATAACTACACCCTATATCTAGAGCACACAACTTCTATTGGTTTCAATAACAACTGCAATACCCTCCTAAGCATAGGGTAAACCCTATTGGCTGCATATGGAAGTTGTCAGATACCCTAAACACATAATAAATAAGTCATAGACTAGAAAAGATACATTTTCCTCTTCATTAACTATTTTTCATAGCCTCTATCTACTCTAATAATAAATTCAAGAACTTGGCCACCACATCTAAGTGTCTCTACAATTCTAGTTTACAGAGGTCATTGTGGAACGAGACTGGATGACCAACGGTGCCTCATGAGACACTAGTTTCCAACCAGTGAGGATGCCTCGAAACCCTCTTGGTATCAACTTTCATTCTATAGGGGCCCTCGTAACACAAATATGGGAAACTAGTGAGGCCTCATTGGACCCTCGTCTTCAACTAGTGAGGATGTCTCTAAAAAGCTTCATCGAACCCTTCTAGTACTTGCAAAATATGGAATCGGCCTCCCCCAAAAGTTTTTCAATCTCCTGTGTGAGTTGATAAACCTCCATCAAATCACAAACCCCAAATTGAAGCTCCAATGGAAATCCTAGATGGATTCCTCTCTTGTCTATCTAGGGTGGATATTTCACCACTGAAACTAAACTGTAATGGTGGAACGGTTTTTCTAAAACCTAATGAAACAATGGCTCCAAGAGCACTCCAAAATGAGAGATCAAATCATAATGGAAAATTGAGGCTCTACCCCTCCTTTTGTCCTTTTTCTATGCCTTCTAGAACTTTCCCCCTTTTACTAAATCAAATGTGACCGTTATCCCCCTTTTTCTTTTACTTTAATAATGGTTAAGTAACTTATTAATCTAAAGTTACTTTATTTCCTTAATGTCACTTTAAATACATAAAATCTCCTAAATAAGTGACATTAAATAACCCCTTTTGACTTCCTTTTTATTTAGTGATGGCCCACAAGAGTCATTTCCACTACCAAACAGGGGAATCCAAAAATGGGGACATGACAAATACTCCCTTCCCAAAGATTGTTTGTCATCAAGAAATTCCATCATACCCATAAGAACAAATTGAAAAAAACTGAAACTAATGATGATCCCCAGGTCCCAAACCCATATAAACGATGCGGAGCACTTACCACCCACAAGAATGTCTTGATAAGTGATAACACTAGGGGCCCTCTAAAGGCCACCTATCAGTAGAGAAAACAGATAATGTGAAGACTCAGTACACTCTTCATAGAATGTCCCACCTAGGAAATCGATCCACTACACCATATGAATAGGCTCCTAAAAGTAACAACTCGCTCTCCCATTTGTACCAGCTACCAAATTGTCAACCCATAAAATCCTAGGGTCCCATGCTATCATCATAAAGGACTCATCATGTTGTCGTTGCACCACTCAGATCATAAATATCTAATCCTCCTACCTAAACTGCATCCTACCCACCTACATCCACAAGTTGTAATGCCTCAAAGAATAATTCCCACTATCAAGGATCATATCCAACCAATGTATGTCACTGAAGTCAATTAAACCAACTCTAAAATCAGACATCATAGAGAAGTCTATGTGGTCACAAACTGATAGGACATCCACGACACCTAGTCTCCAAGTATCAAAGGGAAAATCCCTAATACTCCAACACCCCAAACCTACTGCAATCATCCAAGCATCGTCTGGACAATCTCCCAACATATCGTTCGCAAATTAACTCCATGCAAACACAAAAACCATGTAGATGGTAAAGTCACCGGGATCCCAAACTAGCTTGTATGGTGTGAAGCACCCTTTACTCACAGCACTGATATGTAAGGTGATAATACAAGAATCCTCTTGATCAACCAAGAAATCATAAGTTGCATAAAATCAGTCAACTCCTTGGAATACCACTCCTCTAAGAAACCACTCTTAATATTCCCAAATGTAAACTTTGAAAGGTCAAAATCGGTGCTCTCGTCTATAATAGTCATTGAACTATCAAACAATGTAATCTCAGGGTCCCAAACTAATCTTGGAAAGGTACCACCATGCTAACGTTGCACCACTTTGATCATCACTGTCATACCAATGCTCACAATCTGCATCATCCTCTCCTGGAACCCCAAGCCGATCTCCCTGAAGGTATTGAAACCACCATCCTAAATCTTCCCTTTCGAGGGTGTCTCAGTGAAGTCTAAGTCTGCAAATCCATGGTCAACCTCAATTTTTTCCTTCCATATAGAGTAAGTCTCAACCTCTCCTCTACTGATATCCCAGAAATAAAGTAGACCACTCACTTTCATGGTGGTGTTGATCATATAAATCAATCTATCACTCAGATGAATTCCCATATCCCACCACCAAATTGGAAGTCCACTACTCCCAATACTTGTTAGTTTTTGTTGTGTCATATTGGTAACCATCGGAGTCAAAATGAGCCATGTCCCTAGTATGCCATCATCTGGTGGAAACCAAGTACTAGGAATCAACTATGTTCTTGCTAATATGTTCGACCCCTACCAAACTGCACAAGAAATATTTTATCTTGATCACTGTCAATGTAATCGAGTAATATGTGGAGTCTAAACACCTCCCTAGAAAGTATCCCTGTCACCTATGGTGCCTCATACTTATACAAGTACCCAGAATTATCTATCAAAGGTGAATCACACATATCCCTCATAATTTTCTCCATGAGTGTGGGCTCAAGAACTACATGTGTGGAACCTATATAGTGGATAATTCCATCCACCACTTTTTCAGTTGAAATCTTTGTGAATTGATCCAATACAAACTGGATCTCGTCATGTGCTCTGACCACATAGCCCAAATAAAAAAACTCTTACATCGCTATAATCCTTCCTTCCTCACCCAAATGACTCAAGTGAACCCTCCATGTCCTGTTGAAAATACTACTAGAATCATAAAATAATGAGCCTAAATTCCACTGCCACTTCTTGCAAGACTAGAAATTTTAGGTGCATTGGTCAATCCCAATGGTATGACCAAGAACTCAAGGTAACTGATCTGGATTATTTTCGACATGAAATGAGAGCGGAGATATAATAAATCAATGTACAAAGATATCTCATATATCCAATAATATAATAGAAATGTATCAGAGATGAAACCATAAACACAGAGATACAGTAATACACGGTTTTCTATTAATGAGCGAAAATGTACAAAGACTGTAAAAATAAGAGTGAAAGACTCACTAGAATGGTGGAAATGTATCTCTGAGAATAGATTTGTTTGCTTCTCTATTTGCAAGAAGATGATTTTACAATGAGGATCCAAAGGCCTTTTTATCATAAATAAAATCCAAAACCCTAATCCCAAAAGATGAAAAGCCAACAGTTTTGTGGACCCCGTTTTGGGTAGTTTGATGTATCAACTTCCCAGGGGCATAACTTTGGCATATGATCTTCGTTTGGGATGAACGATAGCTCATTGGAAACATATCAATGAGGAGATTCATTTCAGAGGCTCAATTAGAGCCTTTTACTATCATTGAGAATATCTATCCCGAAAAACCTTCATTTAGGCCCTCAAAATGGCCCCAAAAGTTAAAAACTGCTAAAAATAGTAAATTACCAAAATTGCCAGAAAATTGTTTTGAGCCAGTTGGAAAAGGTGGGTGGCCACCGATATCCAACTGGATCAATAAAATCTAAGAGAAATCATGTAGCTATCCTACTCTTTGTCCCTTCTCTGATTATATCCCAATTGAATATCAATCTCTGAGGAATATACCTCTTCATGAAGCTCATCCATCTGCTCATCGATCCTAGGTGAACCAAACTCAATGATATGTGTGAAGCCCCTATCTGTAGGTATTCTTGGGGGAATCATTCCAAAAACCCATTTCACGCCAATGTACATAGTTGTATATTTTTGTATACCACTTCACACCCACGTATCATCATATACCACCCTATATCCTATATGTGGCACTCTATTAATCACTCCACTAATATCAACTGAACCTAGATCCCAGAGTGATGTATCCATGTATGTTCTATACTCAATCCCCCAATAAAATGGTGCATATACTTTTTTGTTGGTTGGTATACAAGGAGTGTTCTCAACTACCTCCTCTGTAGTTAAGCCTTGAGACAAAATAAACGGCTCATGATCCCTATAATGCAAAACATGCACACGGTCAAAATCCCTTATGTCAAACACCTACAACTCTGAATGCTCCTTGTGCAGAATCATCACAAGAGGCTTCTTCCTTAAATCATAAGTGTCACTCGCACCTTCATGTGTCATTGCTACCAAATTTGATGGAGTCTCTATTATTGTCAACGATGAAGAGGGTGCCAAACTAAGCTGGTAATAAAGCTCCTCAATCTCCATTTCCTTGTCTTCAACGAACTTAAGAATAAGGTCCCTATCCATGAACAACTGGAAATAATTGGATTTCATCTACTCTAGTACCTCTTTGATGATTCACAATTGGGTACTAGTGAATCCATCTGCAATTCCCTTTTGCCTCTCTTCCATTTGGGTTTCCACGTAACGTATTCAATAAATTTATGAGCACCATATGCCCTCGTCAACACGTACACAATTTGTTCCTCTCTATCCAATAGTCGATTCTCAACATCATGAAATTTTATTTCATCAACATGGCATGGATTGTCACCCAAGGGATCAATTGACTCATTATATGATGTCGTGCAATGTAGACTACCTTTCTCATATAAAAAAATTTATTTTCTCTCATCCCCTAAATCAACCCCTTCATTGTCATCCTCCACACATAGCTCCCAATATTTGTCATATTCTAGTACAATAATGTTTGCATCATCATACTTGTCATAAACAAGATGAAGTTTGAAATTCCCGCTTGAACCATCCTCATCCTCAACATCATACATAGGGAGAGATGTTGAATCCTTAACATCAGTTGATTGGAACATCTTCTCATAATCATCATAACTGGACAAAGTGTTGTATCCTCATATTATGCATCCAAAACAGTGTTTTCCATGGCCTCTTCGGTTAGCTCTGATGATGTATCATGGGTTGTTGTGTGATCTTCCTCGGCATGGTTAGATTCAAATTCTTCCACATGTCCATCACATGAGTTAATGTCATTACCCTCATAGGTCAGCTCTAATGGAGTATCAAATATTGTTTCCCTATCATCCTCATTGCACACATCTCTATTATAAATAGGTGCATGCTCATTCAAAAGGTCAATCTGAGGTCCTATTAAACCTTCCTCGAATTTAAACACCTTTTTCTTCTTCTTTTTCCCAAATAGAGGCTTCAACAACTCGGCATGCTCTAACAATGTTGTGAAATTATTTTGATAGTCCTCTAGACTTTTTTATAATTTTGACATGCTTGTAATAATTTTGTCATGAGTTATTGATTTATCTCCATATTGTAAAATCCCCTCAGGCTGGAATTATATCCATCTATGATACCACTATAATGTACCCAACTAGGCTAGGCTAGAATATTATGTTTGGTGTCCAAAATGTTAGTTTTCTTTGTATAATTTTGTCAAATAATTTACATTAATATTGTGATAACCATCTCCATATAATCTATTATCCCATGCTCTTAAAATGAAATATGAATAGCAACCTTAACAAACAACTTGCATGTACTCTTCTTATATATATTTAATCAAACATGTTGCATGCATTTGATACACAAAGAGTGGGAGGAGCAAACATGGTATCTTTATTATGAATGAAATCCAAAATGACAACAATACAAGGTTGTGATAACAGCTACACTCTAGATCTAGAGGAGCACACAACTACTATTGGCTGCAACAACAGCTTCAATATCCTCCTAAGCACACAGTAAACCCTATTGTTTGAAAATGGAAGCTTCCAAATACCCTAAACACACAATAAATAAGTCATACACTAGACAAGATGCCTATAACTCCACATTAACTATTGTTCACAACCTCTGTCTACCCCGATATTGAATGCAGGAACCTGACCACTGCATCTAAGTGTCTCTACAGTTCTAGTTTATAGAGATCCTTGTAGGATGAGGCTGGATGACCAGTGGTGCCTCATGGGACACTAGTATCCAACTAGCGAGGATGCCTCAGAACCCTCCTGATAGTAATATGAAATCTATGGGGATCCTTGCGGGACAAAGTTTGGTGACTAGCGGGGCTTCACAGGACCTTCATCTTCAACTAGTGAGGATGTCTCTAACAAGCTTCACCGAAACCCTCCTGGTACCTACAAAATTTGGGATCGGCCTCCTCCAAAAGTTTCACAATCTCCTACTCAAGTTGATAAACCTACAACCAATTACAAACCCCAAATTGAAGCTCCAATGGAAATCCTGGATGGATTCCCCTCTTGTCTAGCTACGGTGGATATTTCACCTCTGAAACTAAATTGCAATGGTGGAAGCATTTTTCTAAACCCTAACGAAACAATGGCTCCAAGATCACTCCAAAATGAGAGATCAAATCATAATGCCAAAGTGAGGCTCTACCCCTCCTTTTATCATTTATCCATGCCTTCTAGAACTTTCCCCTTTTTGACTAAATCAAATGTGACCCTTATCCACCTTTTTCTTTTACTTTAATAATGGTTAAGTAACTTATTAATCTAAAGTTACTTTTTTCATTAATGTCACTTTAAATGCATAGCATATCCTAACTATGTGACATTAAATAACCCTTTTTTACTTCCTTTTTATTCACTAACAAGCCATGGGATTCATTTCCACTTCCAAATAGGGGAATCCAAAATTGGGGACATGATAGAATAGGGGTTGGTACTAGGATGCTAGATAACACTCGTTTCTAACAATTATTGGAGAATTTTCTCAATTTCATTTCTTTTAGTAAAGGGATGATGATAAGGGTGAACATTGGGAGTACGACTGCCTAGGATTAAAGGAATGGAATGGTCATGATATCTGTGGGAAGGGGGAAGGCCCTATGGATTTTGGAAAAGGTGGGATGGCGGGAAAGGATTGCTTGAATCTAGAATGACCTTTTTGAGTATTTTTTCAATGTTTTGGGAATTGATGATCTCCAAATACCCTGCTATAATTCCTTGGAATTTATAATTTTTTCCTTAATGGTGGAATTGCATGGTTAATTCCTTAAAACCCATGGTGATATGGTCAAGAGTGTGTAACCATTCAACACCAAGCACAATGTCACAACCACCCATGTCAATAGAAAAAAATTTAGACTTTAGGTTATACTGACCAATTTATAGGTGTTCACAACACCCCCCACATTTCATGGAACCACCATTGGCATTCATAATTTGAAAATTTTTTACAACACAGATATAGCAATTTACTTCTTGAGCAAGGCGGTGATGAATAAAATTATGAGTTCTACCACTATCAACTAGGATGATGAATTCTTTGTGCTTATTGTAACACATCAATTTGAGGGTTTGGGGAGAAAAAACACTAGTGAGAGCATTCAATGAAATCGGTGGTTCAACTTCAAGAGGATTAGAGGATGTCATAGAATCATTTATTTTGGGTATCTCTTCTTTACATGAAACCTCAACCTCTTCATCAGATACATCTTCTGAAATGGCCATAAAAATTTTATGTTCATTACACTTATGCCTAGGAAACTATTTATCATCACAGTTGTAACAAAGCCACTTGAGTTTGCATTTATCCATTTCCACCCATCATACTTTTTGGACCTTGATAGAAGGGGCCTGAGGGGAAGGGGTTGTGGTTTTTGGGTGGGGAACAAAAGTGGGTTTTCTTCTCTAGGAAAATATGACTTGTTGTGCCTCATTGGCACGTTTAGTTTCTTCCAACCAAGTCTGGGGGAGAACCATGATGACCTGGGATCATATTTGATCCTTGAGGCCACTAATAAATGATTCTTGAAAGAAGGCATATGTCATTCCCTCCGTGTGAAAATCCAAGTGCTCAAAGGTAGAGCTAAAATATTCCACTCTGCCAGACTGTTTCAACTTGGTTAGACGTCCTAAATGGTGGTTGTATGTGTAAAATTATTCATGCAACTCAATAACAAATTGCTTCCAAGCAACATACCCTTGGCATGCATTTATGTTCCATTGCCACCATTATCATCATTCGGGATCCAAATAGAGAATTTTGTAACGAAGCTTGGTCAACTCATCAGTAATTCCATGAAGGGAGAAATAGTGTTCCATTTAATTAACCTGGGCTTGTGGATCAAATCCATCAAATTTGATCACCTCGACTCGGGGAAGACGGGGGTCATGTGGTAGGGAGTTGGAATGAGAGTGCATAGGTTGGTTGGAGTCAACACCTTTAGTATATAAAGGTGGGCCAAGGGAGGAAGGGAAATAAAATTTTCTCATGAATTGTTGGAAAGTGGAATTGACTTCTGCAATTTGGTTACTGATTTGTTCTTGGATGTGGTCCATTTGGGCATGAATGGAAGGAATTTCATTATGCACTTTTTCCTGAAGGGAAGTAAGGTTAGTTCTTAGGTTCTGATTGGTTTCTAATTGGTGGGTGGGAGCCATGATGGGATGAGGGGTGGTCCATGGACAAAAAGGAAGATAAGTTATATATACCACTATGATAAGGGCGACAAGAGGAAGCCAATGAGATAAGTGGGAAATAAGGGTGTTGGGAAGGGTATGGGTCCACAAGATAGAAAAACAAAATGTTAAAAATGATAGGTATCACAACGATCATGGTGAAAAGGTGAATCTAATGAGATAGGTCTCAAATAAGGGTGTGGGGAGAACCTGTTAGCACAGAATTGTAGGGGGTCAAAAACAAATGTGGTTTTGTTTTTTAGTCATAGGGTTTTATAAGTCTTAGGTTTTAGGTCTTATTTTTGTGTTCATAACTCAAATTTTGATTTGTATAAACAAAGTTATGTTTAGCCTTGGTTTAGAGCCTTTTTGTCATAATATTAGTCATCGTGACAAGGTTAATGGTCCTTATGAGTCACACTTTTGATCTCAAAATCATCACCATGGCATGTCATTCCTCCAAGTTGTACACAAGTTCTCCTTTCTCACCATCCGACCGTTTAGATGTCAAGTCAAAAGTAAGAGGTATTTGTTGCTAACTCACCAGGAGAGTTCGCAATGTACTTATGAGTACCTCATGCATTTAGTTGTCATCATTACAGTTAAGAAACGTGTCAAAGTGGATTTTATGGTTTTCAGTGCCTTCATTTAATTATATTTTCAGGGATTATGTCAAAAAATGTCTAACACTTTCCTTGAAGTGCGCTATTTGATTTTGAACTTGGCGCTGCAAACTTGGCACTACGAACTGGCGCTACAGAGTGGCTGAAGAAGATCATTGAGTTTGGATGACTTTTTGATATATCAAATCAAATTCACAATCATCGGCATCAAACCCAGGTGTATCAAGTACTCCTAGATGATCTCCATGATGTTCAAAGATTGAAAGAGGGGTGTATGTTGCTCTATCTATTGGCACTGCGAACTGTTCAAAATCTTTTGCTACAAACCTTCAAATCCATTTCCATTGTGCCCTGAATTCTTCTCACTAGTCCAAATTGTTACCTTGACATTAATGTATCTTTTCCACTACAAATAATTCACATGTCCCCCTGAATACCTCAATGCTACGAACTGGTTTATCTGACTCGGCATCACTAGCGCACACTACAAACCCTATGTTCCAGAATTGTTGAAACCCTAATTTTTTGCATCATTTTGAAGTGTATTCTTAACCAATTGAATGATAACCCTATCAAACCTGAGGTGTATGTTCAATCATTTATATAACCTAGCTTAAAATTTTCATACATCATTGGCGCTGCAAACTGATATTTATGTTGTTGAAACTATGTTTCAACAAATAAAATTCACCAATGGTAGCTCCTATCCCTATGGATATTCCTTCAAGAAAACCAATAGGCTTGAAAGGAAAAAAAAAAAATCCCACCCATTGTTGCAGACAAGGTTAAACCTAGAAGGCCTTTTACTAGAGCAACAACCAAGCAGCATGTCCTTGTGAAGGATGATACAGTAGAGACTTCATCCCAACAAAAAGGAAAATCTCAGTCTTCTAAGCATCCTATAGAATTTATTGAAATCACTACTCCTCAGCATGAAAGCAACCCCACCTTCAAAAGGCTCAAGAGGCAGCTCAAGGAAGCAAGAGATGAAACTAATAAGATAAAGAAAGAAGACTTGGATTCCAGGAAGAAGCTTAAGGAAATGTTGGACATGTATGAAGAGATCATTGACAAGACAAGGTTCTCGACTAAAATACTTTTTTCCCCTTAATAGGCATCTCAAGAATCTCTGCAAGAAGAACATAACCCATCAAGATGAAATCAAGAAATTGAAGGCAAAGCTACAACCTTTGAAAGAAGAATTGGAAAATAGAAACTTAGACATGTTGGCCAAGGTGGCTACCAGAAGAACTCTAGGACAAAAATATAAATACATTGATCTTCCAAAACTAGCATCAATTTTTGTCAAAGTTTTTGTTATATGCATTGACAACATTTTGGTGATGGCTATGAGTTTTGAACCATAACTAGAAGTTTTGGTGTTTTTCCTCCAGTTATATATCAAGATAATAAATTTTTGCAGCATATCTAGACACCTGGTGTAATTTTTGAGGTGTTGAAACTTTGGAAAAAGTGAAACGGGCCGCTACTGGAAAGTTCGCAGCGTCTGGAATCATTGGCGCTGTGAACTGGCTATTTCAGGACAGTTTGCAGTGCTGCACTGCAAACTCAGTTTTTTGGAGATTTTGGAGGGAAAGGGAGCTGCCAGCTATCAAAATGGATTTGTACCAGTACTCTGAAGGTTAGTTTTGCTTTGGGAGGCAACCTGCCTCAAGAAGATGCACTCTTATGGACACATCGTCAACTATTAAAGAATGTTGTGTATGTTGCCAACATCCTCCTTTAAAGTAGTAGTTTGTTTCTTTTATGTTGTACACCTATTGCCACACTTCCCTTAGGCATGTGGATCCTATGAGGAAATTGAGGGGAGAATTGTAAAGATGGAATTTTTAGTTTTAGTTATTTAAAGGACATTGTAATACTAAGGAGGGTTTGAATGGTGTGAAAGAAAAACTCCTATTTTGATATTGTCTTTGTAACAGAGTTTTTCTCCTAATGTATGGACCAGATCCAAGATACTTTTAATGGTGGAAATAAGTCTTGTTTATTTGTATCATCTTTTGTTATTGTACTTTGGTATCAGTCTGTGTTGAATGATTCATCTGGTTGATTGTTTCTTTATTGCAATAAAGGATCTATTGTTATATTGTATGCAAGTGTATCATAGTATTTTCTCTTTGATTGTAAGAGGTTCTTATTTCAAAGAGTTTTCTTCATATGTGTGTCAGTGTTACCTGTTGTAAATGATATACATATTACATGTTCCTTGTTAAGTCTTCCATCTATCACTTTATCTCTTAAAACCCGATTTGAAGCTATTCAAGGCCTTGTTTCATGGTGTGTATTACATGGAGAAATATGTGATTAACATCTTTAATTATGTTTTCCATCCATTTTCCACCTTTTATAAACATTTATCCTTCACATTATGATGGGTATTAGGATTACACCTATAGTAGTCTAGGTGTGACTTCTAGTGCTAACAGAACCCACTCTTTTTTTTTACTCTTGTGGAGTTATACTCATGCCTAAATAATACTGCAGTGTCAAAATTTCCAATTTCTTAATAGAAAATATGTGTAGAAATTTAGCAATCAGAATGCAAGAGGAAAGGTTGTGTGGACAAAATATCTTTTATGTTCCTTTTTTGGTATGTTCCCCCCAAGTTATGGTTTGTAGGGTGCCTATGGACAAGGGTTTGACTTGTGCTATAGCTTTATGATATACATGTGGGGTCGAATAGTAATACTCGGCCCAATATCTCAGGGCACCAACTAAGGAGGCTTGACCGTACCCTTAGTCATACTACCCAATTACCTAGGTACTAGAGAGTATATTCTCAAGCATTGTTCTCAGTGGCACTATAGTAGTCACGCGGACAATTGGTTGATCTAGGGTTGGTTTCAAGATACCTAAGGGACTGTCGATATACCTACTAGTATGTGGGAGTGATGGTCATGTACAGATTTTGCCTGATGTGGTTCTACTCGAGAGGTACCAACATGGGTTACAGAGGTTTTCAAAAGGGGTGAAACTTTGGTTTCTAGGAAACTCCATGAGACCATCTATATCTCCTGCGTGTATTCTTCCTCATAGAAATTTTCCCCGCTAAGTGATAGATCTTTGGGATTTTAAGATGCTAGCAGTACACGTCTCTACCCTAGAAAAAAAATTGAACCCAAAATTCCTTCCAAGGAAAGTGCTCTGATACCACTTCTAAGGTACCAAAAGTAATATAATATGTAGAAACATGAATATTAGTAGATATCAATGGAACAACAAAATATGAGAAGACCAACACCAAAAATAATACCTTTATTCAATGAAAGAAATGTTCACTTGTCTCTTTGAGGGGGAACCCTCCAGCAGAGCAGAGCTCTATTAAATAATTCTCAAGACAATCTTTCCCATGCCTCCTACTCTTATTTATACTAATTATATCTTCTAAAGAACATTCTAAAGGAAGATATTTCTAGAAGCATAAGATTCTATTATCTCTTCTTACATTGACTTGTTCACATTTATTAAATATGCCTTACTAACTAATGTCGGCCTTTATTACATGGAAAATATTTTACGCCTTATTAACTAATGTCGACCTTTATTACATGGAAAATATATTATTCTATCTACGTGAGGGGTTAGACCCTAACATGGAATCATACCATAAATAGTGCATGTTTATTATCTTCATTCAACCATTCACAGATACACATTAAGCAACTCCTTCCTTAACAACAACAGATCCCTACTCTTCTATGCATTTCCTCATGGTTACATTACATTGTGCCATGTACATTCCTTCAGACCCTACAAATATGTCAGACTCGGACTTACAATCAAAGACTTACAAAACCATAGTCTCAAAGTTAGCTCAATAGTACCAATACAACTATCACCATAGCAACCAACTAACTAATGGGATAACTCTTTGTCTATTGACGTTGCTCCCTTTTATCTGCTTCTTGGCTCTAGTGTTATATCACTTTAATTTATACCCCACTCGTTCCTTTGGATTCGATCCCACATGATTTTGTCACATGCATGCACTCCATGTCACCTCTTTGGAATCATGGAAATATAAACTACCTTTCTATCTTGTTTCCTTTCTTCTCCACGTTCCCTTATGATACTTGTAGTTATCATTCGAGGATATTTCCCAGAGATTCTTTTTCTTAATTTTGACATGCATGCGGTGTCTTCTTGATTTCTTGTGTGCATCATAAAACTTGGACCAGTGCACATTGGTATAACTCAAACTAACGTGCAATAATAAAACATGATTTGACGTGCATGTCTCTTGTCACCCTTCATGCAACTACGTGAGTGCACACAAAACTTGAATAGGAGCGCACAACTTTTTTTGTGTACGCATGTGATATTCACCCAAAACTTTGGGTGCCAACATAGGTGTAGGCTGGTCAAGCCCTTGTACCCTAGGAAAGATAATTCCACATGACCTCAGGTACCAAAACATACTTGGGAGAAACTCAATTTTGCAAAGAAAAATTCCAGAAAAACACTCAATGGGCTGGAAGAAGGAAAAAATGAAATATCAAATATTTCGGGTTATGGGGGTTATAGGTACTAGCTGCAAAAGAGATTGTTTAAATTTCAAGGGTGTATTCTATTGCTCCATTGGAATGGCCAAATTTCCATATGCAAAATAATATATGGAACAAGGTGTATATGTGGGAGGAGCTTAATATCCAAAGTAAATTTCAAATAGAAGAAAAATTGTTTCTAGATAATTTTCTATTAATTTATTTTCTTATGAATGACTTGATTAATTTTGAGAAATCCAATCCCTTTTTACATAATTTTTAGGTAAGATTATTTCAAATTTTAAGTGTCAAATAACAAATCTTTAAACAATGTGAAATCCAAATTCTATTAGTAAACTAAATATATCGACCAAGATAATACTCAAATTTTATACAACTTCCAAATTTTTAGGGCTTAGAGATTGTAATGTGAACCTAATCTCCATAAAGAATTTGGTTAAACCAAATTGTATTTTCCATTTTTGTTTATGATTAATTTAATTGTATTTAGACATAATTTATTTTAATATATGAGGATAATCCAAATATAAACTCCTTTTATTTAATAATTTTTTTTATTTATTAATTATTTAACTGTAATGTCCTCATTTTTGTGTTCCCCTGTTCTATAGTTGGAGATGAATTCTGAGGCTTGTCGGTGAAGAAAAGGGGATTTACGGGGTTTATTTAATGTCACTTAGCTAGGATATGTTATATTTCTAAAGTTACATTAAGTAAAAAGGTAATAAATTAACTTTTAGATTAATTGTCACTTAGACATTAGTAAAAGTGACTTTAATCTTTAAGTGAAAATAAAGGTCATGTTGATTTAGTAAAAAAGGGAAAGTTCTGGAAGGGAAAGGAGGAAGAATAAAAGGAGGGGTAGCGCTTCACTTTGGATTATGATTTTGGATTGATCTCTTTGGAGTGCTTTTGGAGCCAAGTTTTTCGTTAGGGTTTTCGAAAAACTCTCCAATTGTAGTTTAGTTTCGGTGGTGAAATATCCACCCTAGCTAGACAAGGAGGAGGATCAATCCTAGATATTCACTGGAGCTCCATATTTTGATTTGACTTCAATTTTGGGTTGTAGCGATTTTTTTGGAGAGGTTGTGGCACTTGGAGGGTTTTATCTCATCCATTGAGGAGGTCATGGTATGATTCCAGGTTTTTTTGGCTTCATATTGTGTGTTTTCATTGATGTATTGCAGTTGCTATAGCAGCAAGTAGAGACTTGTTCTTGTCATGTTCCAAATTCCATTCATAATAAAATACCACATATTGTCTCTTCTATTTCAGGTGTATTTGTATTGAATGCAATATTTTTGACGAAATATCCATTGTGAGAATACATGCAAATTGTTTGTAAAAATTTGTCAACTAGTTTAGAGCATAAAGAAAATTTATTACACAGAAGGATATACCAGCCTAACTATATGGGGATATTACAGTAGTATCAGATACCAAATCCAAGCTATGTTAGAGAAAGGGTTGAATCTCTTTCAATGGGCCAAATTTATTATTGCAGATGTTGAGTTTCCTTGCTTGGAGGGTTGATATAAGTCGGTGGTCGTGTCTCTTGTATTGTTGGCCGAGTTTTCTACAAATGGGATCGAATCTCACCCTTTGGGGGTGAGTTCCATAGTTAAGGGGGGTCGAATTTGATGTGTTGGGTTGAGTCACAATTTTGGGGTCGTATTCAATTGGTATGGGTCGAGTTTAATTGAAGAAGGGCCAAGTTTCTTTGTATTGAGGTCGAGTTCATCTTGGGACGACTTCATACCCCCTTGAGGCCAAACCTCCTCCTATTTTTAGGAAATGAGACACACTTCCATGCTAAACCTATCAAAATTGAGGAAGAAATATTTAATCAAGAAATTAAATGAAACAACAAGCACACAATACACAATGATTTTACCCTAGAAACCCAAACCAGGAAAACCAACATTCCTTGAGTGTTCTGCTCCTTGTTGTCTTATTCATTCAAAATAAAATATTACATGTCTAACCTTGGTCCACACCTAAGACACAATCAACATCATACCCTCTTTCTTACACAAGAACAACCTTGTAGCCAATTCGGCTTACATCTACATGACCAACAACCTCTAAATTACAGAGTCTTTGCAATTATCCATTCATCATCTAAAGATTCAAGATTCATTGATTATCCTTTACATCCTTACAAAACGCCTTCTTTGTAGGATTTACAGTAGGAAAAACCCTAAATAAAAGGCACCCAAAAATGGTTAGAGATCCATGAAGATCATTAGCTACAAATCGCGCAAATCTCAGGATTCTATTACAACCGACTACCAAGTTGGATTACCCGTCAACTACTAGTTGGCCTTCATTCAATCTTCAGTCGGTTGTCACATGCCCTCCTATCAACCTCTTGTCGGTTGACCTCTTCTATTTGTTGTCGATGTATTTACCATGTAGAACCACCTTGACCTCTGACTTCGACTTTACTCGGTTGACTAACCTCGACCTTTGACTTGTTGTCAATCCACCTTGACTTCACATTTACCCAGTCGAACCACATCGACCTTCAACTTTGATTGTCATTCGATCCACCTCAACTTTCATTGTAAATAATATAACAACCCACCATTCTCCCACTTGTTGTATTATTTTCTAAAACTAGGAGACCTTTGAACTTTCATTCATAGACCCAGGGAAGTGATGCCCATTGCCTCTTTGCACCAAGATAACTCCACATAACTCATAGACTTGGTCAATGAGTCTGTTATGTTTTCCAACATGTCTACTTTGTCCAACAGGACCTTGTTCATTTCCACCATGTCTCTCAGAAAATGGTAGTGTACATCAATGTGCTTAGTATTCGAATGATAAGTTAGGTTCTTTGCCAAAAATATTGCGCTTTGACTATCACAATTTGTCTTCATAGCTCTCTTCTCAAACCTGATTCCTGAACACGGTGTTTGCATCCATATTTCTTCTTTTCTTCCATGAGTGGATTCCATATATTCAGATTCTATTGTTCACAGGGCTATGACTTCCTGTCACTCACGCATCCATATAATTTCTCCATCGAACATCTTGAAGAAATATTCACTAGTCGACCTCCATCGATCTGGATCACCAGCCCATTCAGCATCGAAAAGGCCATGTACATTTGATTCATTGTCACCTCCAGGTTTTCCTTGATATCATATAGCATAGTCTTTTGTGCCACACAAATACCTGAATACTCTCTTGACAGTTGTCCAGTGCTTCTTCCCAGGCATCGATATGTATCTTCTCAACACTACCACTACATGGGAAATGTTTGGTCGAATGCAGACCATCATATACATTAGAATACTAACAAAACTTGCATATGGAACATGTGTCATGTCCTCTATTTTCTCATGTTTCTTTGGACATTGTTCAACATTTAGCCTTGCTCCCACAAGAATTGGAATTGTTATCGCACAATCTGTACTTTCCCAAAGCCTAAAGGCAAGTAGGTTGAGATTGGTGTAACATGAGGGTAATCCTATCACTATCAACCAACAAGATACCCTTTTCTATTTAGGAGGAAAAACCTTCTCCAAGGGAGACGTCCCTAGACCTAGTGAGTTGATGAAGGGAAAGAAATTATAAGTAAACTACCCCTCTCTGTAGGTCACTCAATTCAAGTTTAAGTCCTTGAAGGATGAAGAAAAAAGTCTACCTGCCCCTTACCAATACAAAAACAAGTTTAAAGGCAATAAAAAATGATAATTATGCTTCAACAAGACAGTAAACTTGTGAATATATGTTGTTTTTCTATGTATGCATCAAATGACAAGTAGATGATAGCGATAAGTAAATGATAACAAATGAAAATTTATATCAACAAGAACGCACTTGTGCGGACAATGTGAACAAGCATTTAAAGCATCAATGATAATACTTTGTATTTATGTGAGTTATCTAAATATAGGAACCAGCAATTGGATTTAAATAGGTTGTCTAAGTTAAATGTAACAGCAGTGAAATAGAAGTAATGACAGTAGTAGACAAGCTTCAGAAATGTACTCTGCTAAGGCAATTGAATAAACACTTGAGCATATATTGATAGTAACTTTCCTTGTATATATTATGGGTTGTTCTAAGGTGGTTGGTAAGATGATATATACTACAAAAAATGGTTGTAACAGTGAATTATCAGCAGTAATTAAGTGGTTTTTAGTATCTCTAAGCTAGGTTAGTTAACTAGTTAAAGTTAGTAGGGTAATCAAGTAGGAAACGGTTTGGAGTTTGAGTTTCAAGATACTTGTCAAAGAGTGAGGTTTGACTAGTGCCTTTATAAGGGTAGTGGACTCAATTAGGTGGCTTCCTTCAAGGCTTCTAACAAGTGATTTTACACATAATCCAAGAGGGAGAAAGACCTAGGAAGTAGCAACTTAAGTCCTCCTAGGTTTGAACTTAAGAAGTGAGGAAGCTAGGGTGTAGGAAATTCTAGGCCCTAGCACCTCCTTCTTCTTGGATTTTAATGGATGAAAATTACTTTGCACAATAACTAAGTGTAAAACTCTAGAGGGATAGCACTTGAGGGCCCTAAGGTTTCACTAGTTACTAGATCAAATCAATAAAGATAGGCAAATTAAAATAAATAAAGTTAGCACTTTAAGTTTCTTACTTCAAGCATTAATTAAAACATACAATTTCATAGTCTTGTATGAGAAATAAAACCATTACCATAACCATTGACAATGACAAAGTAAAAATCTACTTACTTGCACCAAGAATAATCATGTAAAACCATGCAACATTGCCACAAAACTTCATAAAATTTGTCCAAGTGCCAAAAACAAGCTTTAAAAGAGTAGCTACCTCCTTATTTCAGCCAATAACCCTTAGTAGGGATAAAATTCTAGGCCTCCACTCTCCCAAGTGAGAGTTATGATGAAAATGAATGTCACTTAATGTTTATTTATACCAAAATTTGACCGCTAATTATTTTAGGTCAAAATATCAGGGCCGACCTGGCCAATTTACTAAAAAATTACATTTTTACCAAAATAGATTCAATTTGCATCTAAA
>SNQJ01S0180217.1:0-19428 GCA_010110895.2 Picea sitchensis | reverse complement strand
CTGTGGACTTTCCTGCTGCTGTAGCTTTGTTACAAGATTTCTGTACTGCAAATCAGCATTTGCAGCTTCAAGAATTTGGTCTTTCAACTCGGTTCTGTACATGCTAATGGCTGTAGCACGTAATTCATGCACTTTTCTGCTGACTGCATCAGCTACCTTGTTGTCCTTCCCTTTGATATACTTGATATCAAAGTCATATTCACACAGAAATTAAGGATAACCTACAATGTCACTAACAATTATAGTTTTGTAAGATATTTTCAACACAAAAGAGAAAATTAAGCAAGAGCGCATATAATATGCATGAGAATAGTCTACAACAACAAAAATATATTCTTAGAGACTTATATTGTTAGAGACTTCTAGTAGAACACCATGACACAATGACTTCTCAATTAACTTGAAGATAACTTACATAGCCAAGCAAAAGGCCTCTTTCTCATTTCATAAATTATATTTATAAAAACTTGAGAGCAAGGGTAGCTAAAATATTTTAGCTTCCCAATTCTTAATATTCTAAGCCTAATTATCATGAGGGTATTCTTCTAAATTTGTCCTATTTCTTATACACTCCTTAAAAGAATCATACACTTTTCTTATTTTAAAAGAATGGGAGAAATTATGTTCTTCTAATGGGGCTCTAAAGATAGCTAGATTATTTTTTGTTTTATCATGCCCCTTTTCCAACTTAGATAGGATGTTACATGTTTATTAGAATTTTTTACCTAGTGGGAATTTCTAGTTATTCCTTGATCATCATCTTGCTAATTCTAAGAATTTGTTCTATAGTGATCCTTTTCTAGCTATTCATTTCCCTTAATGACCCCATTACTTCAGATTGAGATACAAATTCATTGTTTACTTTAAAAGGGGGTAATTCACATTTCTACGTCATTTTATGCATCCTTTCAAAGCTAATCATAGTTACTTAGAAATTCTTGAACATCTTGATTTAAGCATTGACTTGTGTCTTTCCAATAGTCAAGTCCCATGCTATTTCTAAAGTTCTTTCATTTTCTTTATCTTGGAATCCTTTGGGGAGCATTTGAAAAATCTCATTGCCATTCTTTAAGATGGTTGATACATGTGACATAGTTCTTCTCATGCTCCTTCAACTTTCTTGATTCATACCAAATGACATGTCCATTTTGGGTAAGAACTACGCCGAGTCCTTCATTACATGCATCGGTGCACATCACAAAGTCTTCATTTGGATAAACAATCTTTAGAATAGGTGCACTAGTTAATAAATATTTCAAGTGCTAAAACATTTCTTCACGGTTAGCAATCCACTCAATATTTATTCCTTTCATCTGCAGTGAGGTAATTGAATGTGCAATCTTGGAAAAACCTGCTATAAACATCTTGTAGTATCCATATAATCCCATAATTTTGATGATTCTTCTCTCTCAACCCTAGGTATGCTCTGATACCCTGTCGAGATTTCCCTTCAACCTAGCACCAGGGAGTTAATTCCAAGAAAAATATATTTATTGAATCAAAGAACATCTAGGTTACTCAACGAAACATGCAGCAGAAGCATAGACAAGGAAACCAAATCAAGCACATAAGAACACCAAGAATTTTGGGTAAACCCATGGAAAAAAACCTCAGAGGGAAAACCAGTCCAATGATGCTTTTATTAAGGTCACATCAGGGCTCTCATAACCAGGATAATGGCCAACTAAGAGAATTATACACTGCAGACAAACCTGGAAACTCTTGTGCTTCTGTACGACCTTATACCAACATGTTTCCCAATAAATTTGCGACTTGCCCTTCTCGGGCCCATGGATATTCGCTCCTTTCCCTTCTTCAACCTACGGATATCCACGCCTATCTCCTCTGAGACCCATGGATGTGTACAAAAAAAATTGTATGGCAACCTTCATATGACTTTGCTCTTCCATGTGGTCTCTGTCCTTTGAAACCCACTTGTGGCCACTTCTATTCTCTCTCCTCCTTGACCTATATGACCTCAATATGGAATTCCTTCTCCACCTATCAAGATCTTGAATCACGATCCTTTGTGATTCAACCCTCTCATCAATAATTGGATGAACTCTCTTCACCCAATCAGTGAGATCTCCTCACTCTAGTGTAAGCAAAAGTCCTTCTTTTTTCCTACATTCCTTTCAACAAAATATCATTTTTTGCTATCCTCAACCTTGGTCTCACCAATTCTCTCACAAGTGTATCTCACACAAGTCCCTACCTTGGTCTCTCACCAAGTGAATTCCTCTCAAATTCCTGACTGTTTTGAATCCCTCAACACAAGTGATTTCCTCTCTACCCAAACCTTGTTTTTATAATCATGAGTTACAATCTATTTCTAATATTCAAAGTGATCTATGGTTGAGATTACTTCTCTCACCCACTTAAGATTTAGATTACATGTTACATGCTAAGCATGTCCTTAAATAAATAAATAACTAATAAATACAATTTTACTTTAATCAATTCCTTCTAACTAAAGTAAACTCAAGACTAGAATACTTTCGACTACTTCCACATGCGTATGTGGAAGTACCTGTTTGATGCTACCAAAACATCAACACTACCTCTTCGTGAGGAAGGTACTTCTCCCACCTTTTTTTTCTCTATTTTCGCTACCATATTCATTACCATGCCTACTCTCCAATACCCCTGATTGGTTGCTCCCTCTGACACAGAGTCTATCACTAACATGATGGTATGACCTATCTCCGAAGAAACATTGCCTCTGAACATGCTACTAGAAGTCTCTTGGTCCTGAGCATACTGCATGGCCATCTTGTACCATGACTCCTTCTTGACTAACTTGGAAGGTTGCTCCTTCCCACCTGAACCTTAAGGATGACTCCCTCTGAGTTTCTCAACCTTCGTAGCTACCTTCTCCCGAGTCCCTTTTCTCTGTCACTATCCTGATGGAACTTACTCTCATAGGTTGGCCTTTTATCCCATACAATTTTCTCTCTCTAAATCCAAATACAATTGCTTTGTTTTAGATAGATCCTCTGGACATAATAAGCACCTTTCCATCCTGGAACACTACGTCGAATCCGTTCTTCTCAATCATTGAGACTGAGATCACACTCCTCTTGCGTTATGGCATCCATAGCACATCCTCCACTCTCAATGTTCCTCCTGAATCCATATGGAATGACACTATTCCAAATCCCTTCACTACATGCTTGGTCCCCATACCAAATTCCAAATGCATCTTCGAGTCAAACTCCGTGAATATCTCGAACACCTCCCGTGCTCCTATCATATGACATGTACCTCCACTCTCTATCAACCATGCATCAAATGATATGTTACCCATGGAAGTCTGGGAAACCGGTAAGAACTCTATATGTTCAAACTTGTTTCAAAACTCGTCCACTTGAGCCTTTGTCGATGCAGGTACCTCTGATTGTGTTTCATTTCCCCCCTTCTTCCTATGTAGATATTTCCCTGCATAATGTCCAAACTTGTGACATGCAAAGCACTTGACTTTTCTTATGTCCTTCTTCTTTCCATCTTGAGCGATCGACTCTCCACTTGTAATACCCCAAGGCCGGGCCCCTATGAAATGTAATTATGTTTGTAGGCTGGTGAGCCAAGTAATTATAAGTTGGTAAGCTTATGTCTTTATTAGGTTGAAGAGCCTATATTCTAAGGTCAGTGGGCTTGATTTTTGTATATGTAATTATGCAGATTATTAATAAAATACATCATTGCGTGTAGACCGACCACGAAGAAAGAGTTATGGGGGACTAAGCTCCACTGGGTAGGGAAAGGAATGGGGCTAAGAGGCTAGGAAAGAGGGGCTAAGCTTGAGGGCTTAACCTAAGGGAATATTATAATGTATTCATGAAAAATACTAAAGTTGGGAAAATAAACCCAATTATCCTAAGCTCCTTTGAGGGGAGGAAAAAACTCCAAGTGGAGAGGAGTGTGATCTTGGAGAGCCAAGTGTCACCCAGGACACATGCAGATTTATGTGGGAAGTTCCACCTTTGTTGGGGGTTCACGAACCATTCTATCCATTTTCCGGAGGAGTTTTCTCTCACGATTTTGCACGCGGACCATTCTCACCATTTTCCTTGCTCTCTCTCAACATTCTGACGAGTCTGGCCATTTAGTTTCCCACGAGTTCATCCTCAACATGTTGGCCATACCTTGGGAAGTTCACACACACATTGAACAAGTACGCAACCATATTCATTTATGTCTTTGTGAACCTTTGTAAATTGTTGAGTCGTCCCCTTGCCTTACCCTATTTTTGGTAGGTGTGGATTGAAGAGGTGGGTTGCTAGGCCCGTGGTTGAAAAAGCAGGTTTTCAGGCCTGTGAGAAACTCTCTCCAGGTGAGAGATTTTGTTGGGAAGTTATTTATCCTGGAGGGAGTCCAGTACCAGCTACGGAGATCTGAGAATTCTTGATTTGGCATGTTGTTGAAGCCCTGGAAAGGAAATGGATCGGTCGATGGATTGTGGAACAATGAAGGTGCATATTCCCGAGGTGGGACAGGCATGTGGGGAATGAGAGTCTGTGAGGAGTGGGCGTAAGTAGGCTCCTTGGAGAGAATCCTTCTAGTTGAACAGTTTCCCATAACTTCAGCCTAGGTTTATGATTCCTTTGCCCCGGGTGGAGTTTAGTCCCAGCTCAGGGGTGACCCACTGCGAAGCGTGGTGAGCAATGTGGTCTAAGGCTAGGAGGTTCGTGGAAGGTATGCACACAGTTGGTGGTCATCTGTTAAAATATAAGTACCAAATATTTGTTCTATGTATGATGTGCATTGTGTACATGTGTTATAATGTTACCGGAATTGTCTATGTTTATTGCACGTATGTATTATTGTTGCTTCCGCATGAAATGTGTATGAATATAATGGTGGGTCTGTTAGAATTACCTCATATATATATATATATCATAGAGTTAATTGTAGTGGCGTTTCCCGACCTGGTGGTGGTTGGGGGCATCACAAAATGGTATCAAAACTAAGAAAGAGATGTCCAAGAAGTGGCGTTGCATGGACTGGTGGTGGTTGGGGACTCTACAGAATGGTATTAGAGCCATGGTTTCAACACTGAGCCTGGATTGGCCAGGAAAGTGGAGGTTGAAGAGAAGGTTTCAGAAGGAAATTGTTGTTGAAATGGACAAAATTTGAATTTCAGAGCATTCCAGAGCGCTAAGAGAACACCTTGGACGTGTTTGGAAGCTAAGGAGGTATAGCAGTTCAAGAACGATAACAGAGACAAGAGACTGCAGTAATTGTGGGTTTGGAACTATAAGGTTTGAAGTTGGGCCAGGGGATCTGTTTGGGAGAAGGAGGACCCTTCACAACCGTTAGATCTGGAGAAAGGTGCATATGGATTAACCCCTAAGTACTTTGGACTTCACGAATATGGAGAAGTTCAGGTGTGATAGAGCAGAAAGGGTCGAAGCCTGAAGTTCCGAAGTCCCGAAGAGGATATACACCATAGATCCGGGGAGGGGGAAGTGTTTACCGTTGGATTTGACCAAGGACGGATCAGAACTGTAGGGTTAATCTAAGAGAGGAAGGTAAGAAAGTTCAGGAGTTTGACGTTCAGGAGAGACAGGGTATGCTAAGGTGAAATATCTTGAAGCTCGAAGTCTCAAAGTGACGTGGCCTGCTGATGTCACTAGGGATGACGTGGACACATGGGATGTGTGCCACATGTCAGTGAGTAAGAACCTTTGTAAGATAGAAATGCAGTTAGAACGTGACATATGTCACCTTCCTGATTGGGTCACGTGTCAGCTTCGTGTGTCCTGCCACGTGGCACTCTTGGTGGTGGCACAAGGTAGTTAAACTTGGTGAAGAAGTTAGTTGGATCGAGCCCGCATTAACTTTGATCACGATCTATCAAGATCGATGTCCAGGAGACATTGCAGAGGTCGAAGTTGGGAGGAAAATAATTCTACAGGGCAGTCCTGGAATCCAAACCATGGTTTCCCAGAAGGGGTACGTGTCAGCGTGGGGACAATTGTAGAACGATTGGCGAGTTACTCCAAAACCGCCAACCCATGTCCCCGCAATTTGAAAAAGTATAAATTTTGATGTGACTTTTTCGGTATTTATTAGTTCAAGCATGGAAACCATGGGCCCTAGTGGACATGTGGCGCCAGATCGTGAAGTCTGGAGACTTGACACTCTGGAAGAAATGACTCGTGATGGAATGAGAGAAAGAAACCCTCGAAGTTTCGTAATCCCAAAGTAAAGTGATGCGATGACATCACTGGGGTGACATGGAAGTATGCAGAGACTCACGATTCAAGATTTTTGGGATGTGCAAAGGTGAATCCTCTGAAGTCCCGGAGCTCTGAAGCTCTGAAATCCAAGAGCCTCGAACCCTAGAGTTCCATAGCGAGTAGCAGTCGTTGGATGTTGGGAGACGTGCACTATTGATCCACCCTACTTCGTGAGTTCGGCAATCCGACACTCCAAGAGATTTGTTGTGATGTGCTTTGAAATCCGCCAAAGCCGGAACCCGAAGTTTCAGAGCTCTGGATAAGCGCCCAAATCATAAGCGCTATTTCACAGCCATGGTCACATGCAAACCAAGGGCTGAAGAAAAGGGGCTAGAGCCAGAAATTTTGTTGCAGAAGAGAACTAAGATAGGAGATTGAATCCCAAAGAGTTCTTGACCGACCAAGACCTGTACAAAATGGAATCTGATATTGTTTTTGTTGAATCATATTGGTTTATTCTGGAGAATTATTAAAGTATGATAGTCTAATAAAACTCGGTTGACTACACATTTTAACAATTTAATGATTGTCAGAACCACACTGAATTTCCGCATAGTGAAGAGAAATGGGGAAGGCAGAGGGTGCTTACAGTTCAGAAAATGAAGTTAGAGTAATGGATTTCCATTTAGGAGTTGAAGTATTGAACTCCAATGGGCATGGAGAAGAGATAGATAAAGAAGGAAACATGATGAAAATCATTGAAAATTTGCAGAAAGATGTCCAAACTCACCGAGAAGATAACAAAAATCTCATGAAATTCAGGGAGCAACAAGGAGAATTCAACATAAAGTTGATGCAAAGCCTAGAAACAATAGAAAATAAATTGGATAAGGAGAGTGGCTCAAGAAAATCAGGGAGTCACAAAAGAACAAAAAGTGATAGCAAACGTCACCAACACTCCTCGAGGCATTCCAATAAGAGAGCGCACAGCAGCTCAAGTCCATTCAGTGTTAGGAAGCATAAGAGGTCTGGGGAGGATGAGCTATGAGGGGAAATGAACAAAATCAAACCTCCTACGTTTGATGGGGAGCACAAGAAGGATGAAGATGCAGAGACATGGTTGTTGGGCATGATAAAGTATTTTCAATTGCATAATTATTCTTCTCATGCAGAAGGAAGAATTGCCATATACCAAATTAAAAGAAAAGCATCCATGTGGTGGGATCATCTAGTGCAAGTACAACACCTCAGGGAGAAAAATGTGAATATAGATTGTTACATTTATAATATATGACTCATTGAATCTGAGATTGAGGGAACTTATTTACAATTTACTTATAAATTTCAACAGAAAAAACTAGGTAAGGTCGTGGTTCAACTGTAGGGAAACCAGGGGATGTTGGGTTCAAAGTCAAATTAGCAATGTTTACACATTTCCTCCATGAATTTCAAAGGGATACAATTTCCCAGGAGACCTACTTCATTAGCCTGTCGTTATAGGAAGGTTACATAATCCATTACTTCCAAAGTGAGGCTACTCCATTGCTTCGTAATTGTGAGAATAAACAAGACTCGGTTAAGGAGCATTTTTTTTAAACACACCATTGCTCATAAGATAAAATTGAGAAATGGTTCAACTAAGAACTAATACCAACCTGTCTCGTGGATTCAATTATTAAAGACACTGAAAAAAATACAAACTCTAAAATGCTCAAAGCATAAATACGCTTATGTCCCACCGTTTGTGTTCTTTTCGTATATCAACCTGCAATTATAAGTTCCTTATCGATTAAATAGAAGGTGATTCTTCACGGACTGCATATCCCTAAAAACCATTCATCATTTCTTAAATTTTTATGCTTAAATATTTATGTTGTGACATGTAAATTTGAGAAGCTCCCTCTGATTCACTTCATTTTGAAATTCCAGCATTGGTCCTTTTGTTTTTTGTTTTGTTAACGTGGATACTTCTGATTTTGTTTTTTTGTTTATGTGGGTACTTGTTCTCATTTGAAAATAGAGAAGAAACTAGAGGCTTAATAGTAATTATCAGATGTGAAATGTGAAGTGCCCCAATCTTATGTAAACTTTGTCGATTATATTGGCTAAATTTTAGCAGTGTGTAAGCTATCTACAATGAAATCAGATGGTTCAATTTTTACCAAACTTTGAGTTTGGAGGTTTTTCATGAAGGTGTCCACTGTTGAGCGTATCACTTTTATTGTTTTTTGTGTCGATCTCAGCGGGAGTGTAACAAGTTAGGAGGGACAATGAAGCTCAATCATTTCAATAGCCTTAAAACCACCTCGGTACATGCAAAGAGCTACATATATTAAATTTCGATGGGTTAGGTCAGGTAAAAGAACACTCATAAATAGAGGTATGCTTTATTTTGCACAGGCCATTCTACTGCCACTCGAAGTGAGTAGTCTAGTTTTAATTAAACTTGTTTTTACGTGCTTGACCCATAATAAATGAATGATTGGGAAAGGTGAATAGAGAGATACATGCCCATCTTTTATTCTGTCAAATGCAGCAAACAGAAACTTGTATTGCTGCATCTAATGCATCTGGATGTGATGGGGATAGCTGGCAAATTGGCAACATAAACTTCTGGGGGTGTGAACCACCGGCAATCAATTAAATATTGAATTCCTCATGAGAATCAACCAAATAGTGAATTGGTCCCTTAAATTTTTTCTTTTTATAGTCTACAGAGGTGTTCGCGCATGCATGTTCTACGGATCGTTTTAATGTAGCACACATGTCACCTTACCACTGTAACAAACCAACCACTTTGTTCACAAATGGAGATGGTGATAGTAACAAATTTCTTCCTTCTTCTTCTCTTCAATTCTCCACTTGTATATACATATTAGAAGCCGCACTATGATATGACAATGCTCGTACATGTTAAGGTGGGAAAATCCCAGAGGAAATGAATCTGAAGGTTTATACTTTCATTTTATCGACTATGTCAATTTGCAAAACGAGAATGAAGGTTTGGGAAAGTAGTTGTCACCAAGGTTTCTTCCACTAATGTTTTTCCCCAATTAGTGTCGCGCAGCTGCAGGGATGGAATTTGACGGGCAAATTTCCCATCATGAGGCAATTTTCCCATCAAATACGGTAACAAATTTCGACAAACCGTCAATCTTATTCCTTCAATACGTCAAAACGAGCATAACAATTGTGGAAACCGTCAAATTTGACGGGCTGGTTGGACTTGAAATTCCAACCATCGCGCATACATAGTTTACAAGATATGCACGGTCCCATTTTGCGTTGTAAGATGTACATGGTTTACTAGACTGGGCCCGCAAAGGGTCTCAGCACCATGTTTTGATTGTGAATTCCAGATGCGGGCTCTGTATCCATGATTGGACCTCGTTTAATAAAATCAGTGTTTTTTTGTTTTTTTGTTTTAGTTTGATAGCAACATGTGGCGACTTTAATTTTAAGGTCGTGTTGCCTGTAGAAGCAGCTTTCAGAATCTGGCGGTGTCCCACCGAAAGCTACAAACTGTACCACTTTTTATGCTTTCATCTATTGTCAGTTTTATCCTCTTCCATCCTAACTTACCAATCCTAATTAAGAATTTCCCCAATTTGAAAACAAATCTATAAAATGAAAAATTTTAATTTTAAATTTTAAAGCAAATTTAAATTTTAAATTTTAAAGCAAATTTAAATTTTAAATTTTGAAAACAAATTGTTCGTATATGCATATTTATGGAAGTCATCGTTTGTATATGCACATTTATGGAAGTCATCGTCCATATATGTGTCCTCTGTATATGCACATATACGGAAGCACACATATAGGGAGGCCACCTTCCCTATATGTGTGCTTCTGTATATGTGTGCTTCCATATATGCGCATATACAAAAGTTGTCGTCCGTATATGCACATTTATGGAAGTCGGCCTCTGTATATGCGCATATGCGATGACCACTTCCATAAATGAACATTTATGGAAGCACGCATATATAGAAGACACCATTATGGAAGTGGCTAGCTTTCGTATATGCATCGTCAGTATATGCGCATTTATGGAAGTCGTTGTTCATATATGTGTCGTACGGAAGCACGTATATACGGAATCCACCTTCTGTAAATGTGTCTTATGTATATGCGTGCTTCCATATATGTGCATATAAAGAAGTTATCGTCCGTAAATGCACATTTATGGAAGTCGGCCTCCGTATATGCACGCTTCTGTATATGCATATATACACTGACCACTTCCATAAATGCACATTTATGGAAGTCGTCGTTCGTATATCCGCATATACGAAAGCACATATACAGAAGCCACCTTCCATAAATGCATCTTTCGTATATGCGCCGTTTGTATATGTGCATTTATGGAAGCCGTCGTCCATATATATTCATTTATGGAATTCATCCTGCATATATTCACGCTTCTGTATATGCACATATACGCTGACCACTTCCATAAATGCACATTTATGGAAGCACACTTATACGGAAGACACCATTATGGAAGTGGCCAGCTTCCGTATATACGTCGTCTGTATAAGCACATTTATGGAAGTCGTTGTTCGTTATGCATCGTTTGTATATGCGCATATACGGAAGCCACCTTCTGTAAATGTATCTGTATATGCATGCTTCCATATATGCGCATATACAAAAGTTGTCATCCGTAAATGCACATTTATGGAAGTCGGCATGCATATATGCACACTTTTGTATATGCGCATATACGTTGACCACTTCCATAAATGCACATTTATGGAAGCACGCATATACGGAAGACACCATTATGGAAGTGAACAACTTTCGTATATGTGTCGTTCGTATATGCGCATTTATGGAATCCTTTGTCTGTATATGCATCGTCTGTATATGCGCATATACGAAATCCACCTTCCGTAAATACGCCTTCCATATATGCATGCTTCCAGATATGCGCATATACAAAAATTGTCGTTCGCAAATGCACATTTATGGAAGTCGACCTTCGTATATGCACGCTTCCGTATATGCACATATATGTTGACCACTTCCATATATGCGCATTTATGGAAGTGGTCTTCGCTTTCTTTGAATAAAAGATAAGCCTTATCCCTTTGCTTGCTTGTTTGATTATATTATTATTATTTATAAATATTTATTAATATCTTTTAAAATATAAAAACTATTAGCCTTCACTACATTTTTATCATAATTTTAGAGGTTGGAATTTAAAGCTCTCATGGTTTTAAGAATTCATAGTAGTCATGATTGGTTGGAATTTAAAGCCGCCTCATCACCTCGGTCCACTGTGACATGGTTGGATCATTAATTCCATGTGGAGTAATCTCTACCTTAGGGCTCAAAGATAGAACCCTCTCAAAGAAAAAACTACATAGTATGGATGCGAACCCAAAGTTCCTCATTCTCTTGAGTTTGCAATCCATCAATTGGCTCTTCATTTTGGCCAATAGTGAGGTGCACCAATCATAAATTGTGGGTCTCAAACACTCCACTGCATAGAACATGAGTGGCATCGATGCTTGGTGCAATGAGGTCGACCCTGATATCCGTGTGAGTACCAAGACGACGATCTTTAGACTCATGTTCTCAATAGCCCTGATAGGGAGTTGGCTCAATAGCACTATGTGGGTGAAAAAATCAAATGGTGAAGAACTATTGTTTGGATGACTACTTCTTGATTTTAGTGGCTAGAACTTGTTGTAGAAAAAAATTTATATAGTCATGGGGTTGTTACAAAATTTTGTTGATAACACTCATTAACAACCCTCTCTTGCTATCAAAGTCTTGGTTTAAACATTAGAAGATTGTCTACTAATTGCTAGCTTTATTTTCCAACATCATACATTTGATTTTAATGGTTTAATTTGCAGTTGTCATAGTTTTTTTACTGCTGATATATATTTCCATACTGCTGCAGTTGTGGGACACCAAGGTTTCTTGTTGATTCCCCACTTTTTTTGAGGCTTATATCATCATATATTGTCTTGTTATTGTTTGTCTAACACTGTTTTGCAGGTACCCAATCTTGGCAACCATTTACCATCTCCAAAGAATTTATCCTCAATCCTCATTCTCATCCTTGACCTTGACCGATAGGGGTATTCTTCAAGCTCCTTGTTTCTTCCTTTGCAATCACCCTAGGGTCACCCGAGAAGCCTCCCTCGTGTTGGACTTATCCTTCACTAAAATGAAGAGGATATCTATTGAGGTTATAGAGATAGGTATTCCCAGTTGTCTCACACACTTATTGTTTGGGTTGGGCTTTGCCCAAACTACAAACTGTGCAATAATAGTGATATAATGTATTTTGGCCATCAACTCCCCTTTTGACCTCACACATTAGGGGGCATTTGTTATAGCACCTTTTGACACTCTCATGTATTAGATTCCTTTATTTCTACATCATCCCCTTCATACATATCCCTTATAGCTTGGGCCCACTCTAAACACTACCAAAAAATCCCCCTTAGTAATTAACACACACGTTTTACTCACAATAGAAGTGTGTATATGCACTTTCTCCTCATAAAAGGTGTGTGCACCTCAAAAAGTGACTAAAGAATATAAAATTCATGAAAGTTATGCGCTCTTGAGAAGGTTTTAGGAAAACTACTTATGTAACTCTCTAAAACTCATGGAAGATGGTCTCAACCATCTTGAAATGGTATAAAAAGAGGCCCAATGGAAGGAATGGATAAAATCATGCATGTGGTAACCGAGTTATCCTCTTTACCAAATAAATCAAATTCAATTGTCCCCCTATGGTTTTTATGACCTTCAGCCCTCAGGAAGCCCTTGTTCCCTAAGTGTTATCTCCCTTTCTTTTTTTTAGGAATAAAACCTCTCAGTTTTCCTCATACTTGAATGGAGAAGAGTCTTGGAGTTTGAAGTAGTCCTGTGTGGCCCATGGATGGAGGAATTTAGATGATGGTTACAGACAATGATAACAGGGAGATTAGGTGTATGCTTATGTATCACTATTTATTATAATCAAAATGAAGATCTCTCTTCTTTCTCTCCCCAAAAATCTGTCTCAATTTGAATAATTTGATCTCCTTTCATTGTTTGGATGAGGTTTTGACTTACCTGATAGAGTTAGTTAAGGTATTTATTACATGTTTAATTTTGTTTCTACCAATAAGTTTGAGAAAGTTATTTATTTCCTTGTGTGCAAGTATAAAACTTGGATAGGAGCAAGGATGGCTAGAGTGAGACCAAATTTCAAGACTCATCTCCAACTGGCGATCAGGATCAGGTAGGTCCCCTCATAACTAACCGGTAGCTATGGAAAGATAGTTGTAGGCTACTTTAGAGATTGAATTGTGTTGTTATTCTAATATGATCTATTAATATTTCACCCTTGCTATAGGATTAATTTTGTTCACAACACCTTGTGCAATGGATCAATGGATCTAGAAGAATTGGATCGCTCTAATCAAAGGTAATATTTCTTACTACTTCTATGGAAAGGGATTTTACACATTTCTATTTTATTTGAGGGAGGAAAAGGGTTTAATATTTTGAATTGGGCCTTATTCATGGCCCCCCATGTAATTAACCTCAATTTTTGGTCCTTGTATTTTTATTCAGATGTGGATCTTCCCTTAATGGTCCCTTTCCTAAGTGCACTTCTCTAATCTTCCATTGCACCATTGGAATGATGAATCCATAGAATCCATAGAAAACACCCTAGGATAGTTTGTTGACAAGTATCAGCCCAAATATGAAATGTTTTCATGTGCTTGTATATGAATTGAATTAGTAGATTTTGAAAAAAGGCCTCCTTGAATCTATTAACCAATGCTTAAAACTAAAGGTAAGTCTCCTTTTGAAGTCCCTAATCCATATGTAATCCTATCAAATATGGATCCATATAAGTAGCAAACCACCCCCTCTCTATCTATTCCATCTAGCCACTCTCCTCTTGCCAATGAAGGTCTTCCTCCTTCCTCCACAACCCTTCCCCCCACCTAGGGTGACTCTTTGTAGAGATGCCTTTGATGAGGAGATACCTATGTCTATCCCTTTTGATCTCTCAAAATTCTCCTTGAGAAATAAAATATCCTTCAAGACTTCTCATTTCCTCTCCTATCCACCTTCAACCTTCCCATAGTGGAGTGATTATTAGGGAAAATATCCTTCAATGACAATAAGAGGATGATGATACCAAAGAGAAAACAAAGAAGAAATCCAATCGTAAAATAAGCAAAGAGAAATGAAAAGAAGAAACAAATAATGAAAAAGCATTGGGATCCCAAACAACCATGCCAACTACCTAAGATACCAATAGAAAAAAAAAACCATCCCAATAAATGAATATACTATCTTGGAACTACAAGGGGCTAGGAATTGTGAGAAATAAAGAAGTAGTTCGAGATATGATACACTCTTAAAGACCATCTATTACTCTACTTCAACAAACCAAGTTAGAAGGAGATATAGCACCAAAGTTTGATAATAAATTATGTTCTTCTTCGTATTGGCATGAACATATGTTTTCAGTTCTTCTACTTCATCTCTCTCCTTAACATTATATTTCACCTATAATCCCTTGCATAAATTTCTCTTTATGTTCTATTCTATCCTCCCTCTCAGCTTTTATATTTCCCTTTTCTTCTCTTTTCAACTTCTCTTAATGGTAGGAAAGTGAATTTATGTAAATTCTACCATCCATGTCAAATTCAGATCGAAGATTAACTTGGCAATCCTAAAATGTAAGAGTTTAACTTAGATTCAGAACATAAAAAGAATTTAAAAAATTCACAAATTTTGATTTAAAATTTTTCATTAATGTTGAAATTTAGATGTTCATACAATTCACACTATAAATATAATTCCAAATTACATAAATGTACGGTCATAAAAGTACATTTTACAAAATGACATAGAAGATAGACCACCACAAGAAGAAAATATTTAAATTGATAATCATGGAATCGACACTTGGAAATGGGAACAAGAATCCTTTGCCCCCAATATTAATGCATCCACGTTGAATAAGTTAAATCTTCATCTTAAAAAAGAAGCTATTTTGTCTTAATGATCAGATTTGATATTGAATTTATGTTATATACCTCAATCACACCATTATTAATGCCTCATATAGTGTTAGTATTGAAAATTATATTAAATAGATTAATATATATATATATATAATACTAACCTTAATGTTAGGTTGAGTGAGAATACAAGGAAGTATGGACTAGGTAGAGGCACAAACGTGAACATACTCTTTGATGGCTGGTGTATTTGAATATCACCTTTATTTTTTGTTAGGTTGAGTGAGAATACAAGGAAGTATGGACTAGGTAGAGTCACAAACGTGAACATACTCTTTGATGGCTGGTGTATTTGAATATCGCCTTTATTTTTTTGCAACATCTAAAACTAGTCAAAAATTGGAGAAAGCCTCAACTAAACACTATAAAATAATCCTATGAGACATTTACATAAACCTAATTTTATTTTTTTTTATTGTTGAATGCCTCCAATGCATTGGCCACAAGGCCAACTCTATCTTCTTCCCGGTTATGAGCAGCATTAAAGGCATATGTAAATGTCAAGCCTTTGAGTTATAGAAAAATCTCCTCTTTGTCCATAATCCACTCCATGTCTTATTAAATAAAATAAAATAAAATACTACAATATATTGGAGACATTTAGAAATAAATTAAAATAAAATATCACAAATTATATATATTAAAAAGGTTATAAATAAAAGAATAAATTAACATTAGTTTAAAAAAAAATACTACAATATATTGGAAACATTTAGAAATAAATTAAAATAAAATATCACAAATTATATATATTAAAAAGGTTATAAATAAAATAATAAATTAACATTAGTTTAAATATTTTAAGTTTTGGTTATTTTTCTATATATTTTTAGATGTTAGGCAAAGATGTTCTCTATTATTATATTTATTCTTATTGGTTATGAAAGAACTCTATCTGGCCATTTGTTATTCATTGATGATGCCCTACTCTTTTGATATTGTCTTGAGATAGATGGGAGAGTGATTAAAGAATTGTTGGATATTTTTTTGTTGGTAGGATAAAACAATTTATACATTTGTTGTTCATTGATGATGCCCTACTCTTTTGCTATTGTCTGGAGATAGATGGGCGAGTGATTAAAGAATTGTTGGATATTTTTTGTCTCAATATAGATATGGCAATCAACATAAGCAAATCTTTCATTTATTTCTCGAATATTGAAGCTGAAACTTGGAACAACCTGGTTGATCTCTTAGCCTTCCCAATGGACTGAAATATCTTGGTTTCACATTAAATCCAAATAAATATGGGATTTCTAATTGGAAATGGTTTTTATCTAAAGGTAGAGAAGAGGGTAACCTTTTCGTGCAATAGGTGGATATCGCAAGGAGGTCGTCTAGTGCTCATAAAGTTGGTTATCGAAGTTATCCCAATATACTAGCATTTATTGGCATACATCCAAAATGCATTCTACTAAATATTTGTAAGCTCTAGTTTAATTATCCGTGGAAAGGGAAAGTGGAGTACTTGGCCTCACACCTAGTTAATTGGAAGATTGTATTAGCCCCTTAGGGACAGGGTGGCTAGGGACTAAAAGATATATGTGTTTTTGGGAAAGCACTCGCCACCAACTCTCTCTGGATTTTCCTTACTCGTGACATCATGTGGTGAAGAGTTATGATAGGAAAGTATATAACCCCTAGCATGATACTAAATTGGATTTGTAAACCTCAAAAGAGTATCGAGGGCATCTCAAATTAGTGGAAATATATGACACTGGTTTTTCTGATTATAGGGAGGTACATGGCATGGAAGGTAGTTTGGGTGCCCAAGTAAAAATTGGCAATGATGTTATTATCAGTTGTAGGAGGAATATATTTCTCCATGAGGACATGGTAGAACAATTCCGAGTATCAGGGCGATGTACACTAAATAGAGTAGGCAATCCTGAAAATTCATTTATCAAATCTGGAAGTGGACTAACATTAATTTTGGCAATTGTTCACCAATGAATTTGTAAAGGCTCATATCCATCTATCTAAGAACAAGGATGAGCTAGCTTGGGTGTATAATCCAGTTGAGGGTCATTATATGACTAATTTAGGTTCCCTGTCCATTTACTGGTTTATTCCAACAAACAGTCCATGGTGGTCGAGAAAGATTTGGAAAATCAAGGGTCCACTAAAGAGGGTGATCTTATTTTGGCTAGTTTTGAAAGAACGAGTTCTAACATGGGACAAACTCCAAAAGAGGAATAAAACCAGTCTCAATATCTATAATCTATGCAAAAACAATGGCGAATCAAATGTTCATCTCTTTCTACAGTGCACTTACACTAGACAAATTTTGTTTGAGATTGAAGTACAACTTTAGGTGGATCATATTTGGGATGGGAATTCCTTGGTGGACTATTTTCAAGTTTATTACAGTAGGATATCTTTAAAAGCACTCCATCTCTTACCTATTATGGTAGCATGGGGAATATAGTTGGTGCACAACGCTAGTTTCTTTGAGGATACTCTTTGGCCCACTTATGAAGTATCACAACATATTCTGGCTCTCTTTACTTGTTATAAGCCCAATAGTTCTGTGAAGAAATCGCTCTAATTGGAAGAGCTTAATATTGACCAAACAATGCCTTAGGGATTTTTTGACAAGCCCAATCAAGGGAAAGATCTAGCCTACATGTTGGGATTTGTTTTGCATTTCTCGGATACTCACTATATTTTAGGAAAAGTAAACTTGGGCCTTGGTACCAACTATTGGGCCAAATTCAATGCATTGTTTGCATTGTTAAAGTGTGCACTTGATAGGAATATCCTTGTTTTGCGGGTTTTTGGAGATTCAGAGTTAACAATTAAATGGACGAATGATGCACACCAGGTGTCTAACTTAGGACCACTCCATCTAGTGTATGGTTGATGCTTTCAAGTACACTCAAAACGTGATGTATACGCGAAACTATTCTAGACCAATAACAATAATGATACTTTCATGATGTATGTTGCATAATTACCACTTTTTTTTCGTAATTTCTAACAAAGTAAGCCATATAACAAAGTAAAATCCATAGATTCATTATTTCCACTCTACTCGCAAGTCACGACTTCAGAGATTTTCAAGATCGAATAATTTTATCGAAGGCATAGAGGGATGTCAAAACATGTACACTTTGATGAAGTGATGCACCGAAAATCCTATAGTGACCGAGATCTTACAAACTTCTCAGACCAAACTTCTATTGTCGGTCTCTTCCCTGAGATCATCTGTGAACGGGAGGCAGATCTATTGTATGTTGCTTGTACAAAAGAAGAGATTTGGAAGGCTCTCAATACTTTCAAAAGTGATAAAATCCCATGTCCTGATGGTTGGACTGTCGAATTTTATCTTCACTTCTTTGATCTGGTTAGTGATGATCTTTGGGAATTGGTAGAAAATACCATACTCAGAGGGTGGTCAATCGGGCTATAAACTCTACTTTCCTCACCATTATTCCCAAATCCAATCATTTGTCATCCTTTAGTGACTACAGACCTATTGCACGGTGTAATATTTGCTACAAGGTAATCACTAAAATACTGGCCGATAGAATCAAACCATACTTTCCCCGCCTTATCTCGGGTGAACAGTTGGGTTTCATTAAAGGTCGTCAGATATTGGATGCGATTGGATCGGCTCAGGAAGTCTTACACAGTATAAAACAAAAAAAGCTACAGTCTCTGAAAATTAGATCTTAAAAAAGCTTTCGATTTTATTAATTGGGACTTTCTTAGATTGATTTTGTTGCAATCTGGCTTTGGACAACATTTCACAAGATGGATCATGGGTTGTGTATCTAGTGCAACCATTCATGTTCTAGTAAATGGGGAAGCCACACCTTTCTTCACAAATGAGAGAGGCCTGCGATAGGGCTGCCCACTTTCACCACTCTTATTTATCTCAGCATTGGAAGGATTGAACATCCCACTCAAATCAAGTCATCTCACTGGAAGAATTACTAGTATTAAGGTCTCAATATTGGTAAAGATAATTCATATTTTCTTCGCAGATGATATCCTCATTGCGACCAGAGCTGATCCTCATGAATGGTTGGTGTAGCACCACTTTTCACTCACTACTGTGTAGGTGTTACTACGCGGAATAACAACACTCTCACTCACAATTAATCACATGCATTCAAAACAAGTTAAACACATTCAATACAAAGTAATCATATGATTTACTGCCATAATCAACAATCAAT
>SNQJ01S0180216.1:0-10151 GCA_010110895.2 Picea sitchensis | reverse complement strand
CACAATCCTCTTCATCATCATGTTTTGATGAAGATCCATCTCTGGTGTTCCTCCTGAACTCCTCCTGCGCTAGATCCGACCATAGTCATTCCCAATGTGGCAATTTTTCCCTTCCATTGACAGAGTCTTGATAAATGTGCCACTTCTTGGGAATTCCTAGGAGAACCAAGCTCACCAAATCATCCTCAATGTCTGTTGTTCCCACACTCCCCAGCTCATCCCGACATTGGACAAACTTCGTGAGATATTTTGGAATGGAGTCACCCTTCTCCATCTTCATATTACTGAGTTTATCTTTCCTATGGTCGCTGCTGTTTTGGAATAGATCCATCAAAGCCTTCCACATTGCATATGGTGTGGATTTCCCATGGAGGTTTGAGACAATGTGGTCTCGTACTCCCTCCAACATGATCCTCCTCGCCTTTTCCACTTTCTTTTGCCATGCATCAAGATTTGCAGCGTCTGCAACATCTGGCTTAGGAATATCCTTGTCAATGAATTCCTTCAAGCCATTGTCTTCGAGTATGGCCTCCATCCTGTCCTTCCAAGAAATTTAGTTCGAGCTGCCCTCAAGTGCATACTCTAACCTCAAGCCATTGAAAACCATTTCGATCTTGAATCGATTGTAGCACCAAGAAAGTATTTCTACAAATTGGAATTCTATCCAATCACAAACTCAGCTTATGCAATATTCTGCGCTCTGATACCATGTAGAAACTTTAATACAAATTATGTATTTCCTGGATTCTCCTGATCTAACAATTATATGCCACTGTTAAATACATAATCACTTCTACTAAATTTTTTTGCGGAATTTAAAACATGATCACCAATTGCAATATTAAGAAGAGAGATCAATCACACATAACCCAGATGTTTTACCGAGAAAGCATAAAGCTAAAAACCCCACTATCATATATTATGTATATATCATGGATCATGAAACAATATCATACAAAAATCTAATCCAAGAGCTCTTAGTAAAATATACAATCGTCTCACACTGTCATACAAAAATTGGCAAATGCATGTGCCAATTTACTGCCTCCAGACAACCTGCCTCATCTGCGCAATACCTGCTGATGGAAATCCCTACAATGAATGAATCCCTCTTACCTAGGTTGCACATTCCTCATGGGAACATCCAATGTGTGTGTGGTTGCATGAGTGAACTCACTAATGTCACAACTGATATTCAAACTGTCCCTTTCACCTGTTATCTCATGTGGGTCTCCACTGGATCTAACATGCATGTAGTTAACAATGGTAAATCTTCAGTTGCATGTGAGATCACTGATTGTGAATTGATTAATAATTAATTCATTGATTTCTTACTTGTGTAAGTTCAGTTACAACTAGTAAAACCGAGCTTAACTCACTTAACTAAGTTAAACTACTTTACAACTCACATAACTACACATATAACTCTGTTACAACCTCAAATCACTCAGTTACAACTAATTCGACTTGCATGTCCCACCAATCAACCTTTGATCTGGAATTTCCTATAGCTAACTGATTTGCCACTTCAGTTAACTATTTCCAAGCACTCATTTTGAATAGATTAATATTTATTGTCCAACTATTATTAAGGGATAATAATAGTCGACATACATCTATAAATATAATTCGCTCACCATCTATAAATAGACATCATCTATAAATATAATTTTCTCATCATCTAAAAATAGACTTCCACTTAAAAAATAGCCTGAGCCTCCATCCTAGTGTAGGTGCATAATTTTCACTAGGATCTTCTTGTTGAATCTCAAAAAGTCCTTGTTCCAATGCATATCAACCTCACCACCAAACCCTAACCCCCCTAGGTGACATCATGCCTCTAAATGTGACGTTTTGCCTCATCTAGGAAAATCATTTGGCATGTGGGGGCTAGGTTATGTCGTCCAAGTCATCTTCTAGGCCTATGAGGTTTCATCTCTCTCATTCGGCATGTGTTCCCTTGGAATCCACCTATGGGCTTCAATCCCCATGGAATCCCAAGCTACGATTGTTCCTCCAAAACTGTTCACTAACTAGGTCTTGCAAACACAAATAAGCATGCCCTCCAATGACCTCAAGTCATAGAATCATGATAAGTAAATCAAATCAATAAATGAGCCACCTAAGCATGTGCATCAAAGATTACCATATCAAACAATTAAGTGCTCAAAGACATTATGCGACTTGTCAAGCTTGAATACGGGAGGGTTGACGAGGTTTCCTATTGGGTAGATATTTCCCTAGGTCTAGGAAAGTTTCCAAGAGATCCCTCTCTAAAGCCATGTAAAGTGGGTGAAGTGGTCAGGGTCAAGACTCAATGGGCATGGGGTTCATGACATACAAGGGGATGTAGTGTATCATTCATGGGTGCCTTTGTAGAGGGTGTGTGGTACCTTCATTTCCAATGCACTTTTTCCAAGCCCATTTTTTTTCCATTCTTGTTTCTTTCATAATTTAAGGACAAGTTGAAGGCCACTGCCCTGGCTTGGTGTCCAAATAATGATAATGTCATCCACACATACCTAACAAAAATGACAAGGATGGCTCATGATGAGGCGCCCTTTATCTCAACCATGCAACTGAGAGATATTACCCTAGCTTGGTGATGCGATGATGGTAATGTCATACTACTAGATATTCGTGAACATGATAGGACGACTCGTGATGATACCTCCTATCCTCCAACTAGCCTTTTAAGCATTTATAATCATACTTCTTGTGGGTCCCCCTTTTCTCAAAGATAAGTGTTTTATTTCTTTCTTGGGTGATCAGTGGGAGAAGCATCTAGAAGGTTTATACATAGGATTTTATCTTTTACCCAACCTCAATCCCTTTGGGTTATCATCCTCTTCTTCCCATAGAATGAGGGACAACCCCTTCTTGGGGAAATACACCCTAAAATCCCAAGAGATAAGGAAATGGGGGGAAATAGTGATGGAAAGTGGTAAGTATGGCCAGGAACGGTACGATGGATTTTAAAGGGAGTTCCTAGTAGAAAACCCATTCCCAAGGAAGATCACTTACTAGGGTACAATGTCAGCCACCAAGGTGAAGCAAGGAAAAAGGCATAATGTACAATCATATGTCATGAAATATAAAGTATACTAAGGTACAACATACTCAAATGCCTCAAATATTGAAATGACACTCACTATAATACTGACTTGTACCTGGTGGTGAGAAGCATCTCCATTTGTGCTAAAGGATATTTCTATCCATGTAGTCTCTCGACACTCCATATTTGCAAATTGAGTGCCTCAATACACAATATCCTTAGTTATCCACAAAATGGGGATAACAATGTGTTAACGGGCGAAATTGACCACTCGTAAACTGGAGGAGTGAATCCGGTCCGGGGTTGTTTAATTAACCCAAGCCATTTGGATTAATCCACTCTGACGGGTTTAGCGGCTCTGTTGGCCGATCTAAGTCCTAAAGAAAGTGAAAAAACAAAACTAAAGAAAATACATTAACTTGATGAATAACAATCGTTGAAAACTATATATAGATCTAATATATATTTACAGTTTATCTGACTAATATTTATAAAATAACTCTACTTATTATATGTACAATATATACAAGTGATTCTATTTCTAATATATATATAATATGTACACAATATGAATTTTAATCTAAATCCGCGAAAATCGAATATAAATTGATTTTTTAAACAACAGTAAAACTATTATTTAATCTGTTTATATTCTAGAAATGAAATAGAAACTGTCTAATTGAAAACATAAACAACAAATAGTAGAAGATGTTTTAACTGCAAAAAATTTCTGTACTCATTAAACTAATGAAATAAAACTAACAAACTGACCTGTTATCGCATCCAATATTTGTTCAATGTATAGCATCCAAGCTCTATGTCTTATGAGGTAAACCCACAACAGATCCTACAATTGCTTCTCATAAATCTGAAGCAGTAATGATGGAATTCGAATGATAGAACATATAAGGAATATGATTACAACAATCTCATGATTTCACAAGCAACCACATCAAAATAAATCTTGCTGTGAGAACTTGTGTATAAATGTTCAGTAGAAGATAAAGATAAATCTCTTAATTCAAGTTTGAACAAAATGATTGATGTGTGTTAGATCCGTAACATAAAACATGGAAAATATATAAATTTTATCATACCAATTTGTAGTATACCATGACAGCGAAAGCAATCATAATCTAATTACAAATTGATATAATCATGACTTGAATAAAACCATAATACCGAAAAGCTAAAGTTGTGACAAGTATTATATTTCATTCAAGTCTGCAAATGAAAAATCCATAGTCTTTCCCAGGTAGAGATGGATCATGTTTACAAAATAACATGCTTATATAGGTTCCAGGAACAAAATGTTTCCTATTGATAACATCAAATCTGTTCCAAAAATATGGGGGATGCAACCTCCCTGATTTTACTTGATATCAAAATACTAACAACCTAATCTATTTACTAAAAAACATAAAGTTGATATGGCTAGAAGTTGTCAACAGTTCTTCATATCTCCTTGGAATCATGGGTTCCTATTAGCAAATGAAAATGGGGAAATTTTAGATATGTTTTCAATTATAAAATCAAGCAATTCAAAATTTTCTAACCGGCTACAAAATCTTACGATTCTGTAGCTAGTTATAATTACCACTACAATCATATTTTATTCAACAAACAAAACAAATTAATCTTTATAAGAAAGACAATCTATCCAATCAAATCATATATCCTAATTGGAGAGTGACGAAATCATACTAAAATCCAAAATATCATACCTCAAATCATGGGAATAAAACATATCAAGCAATCTTGGAGTTTACTATTGCTGTCGTTGCCTCTACATTCTTAAAAATAACAGATCCCATAGTTTTTTGGCGTTTCTCCTTTGCTTGAGTTATAGATTGGAGTCTACTGTTCTCGCTTGTCAACAGATCCACTTGCTCTTTTAAATATTTAAGCTGGTACTATAGCAAAGGCACATCCATATAATACCTGTCGATCCAGGATCAACACTCATTACACTGTGGCTATAGGGACTGTGTATTGGCACTGATAACATTAACGATTGGAGAATCGTCCATGCGAAAGGTAGGTTTGTCACGGAGTTGGATGCCAGGAAAATCAGGATTATCCTTTAGACATGGAGGTAGGTTGCTAACATAATCGTAGGGTCTGTCAGGGAAAAGTCCATATGACAATGGATACTCTTCTGCCAAGAACCTATCAATTTCTGAATCCGAGTCTTCACTTACCTCAATTGTGTTTTTTGTGTCTGCACAGGGTTTGGATTTGTTTCGAGCACATCGTGAAATCAAACGGCCGACCCTTTTATTCTTATAATTAACATCGACACTGCCCTTGTGCTTCTTCCCTGTGGGTTTTTTAACAATCTTAGTGCAACTCTTAGGGTGCGAACCTGGTTGATTGTCTGGCTGAGTAGCATCAGGGTAGGTTCAGGGTTCAATATTAGGGATAGGATCATAGGGTAGGAGTGGTGGAGAAGAGGTTGTAGTGTTCACGAGGGTTTCTTTGATAACAGACTTATCAACCTATCCCAACTCACTATTGCCAAAGCCATTTCGTAACACAAAAGCATCCCAACAATCGTTGTGTAATTGCAACTGATGCACAATGATAATTTTGATTAAACCATGATGGAATAAACTAGAATCAGACTTCTGCCTCCTAAACCGCTTTCCCGTCTTGTACAGAATTCTAAGGAGGAAGTAGGGCATGTTCAACGGGAAGTCAATGAAACCCATAAGCAATCACAGGTGATACAGGAAAACCAACCCAAATCTTCCTTCACACATAATGAACTGTTTCACAATAGCAAGAAGATCATGCCACCTAGGTTTTAAAGATGAGACAAGCATACCTCGGTCGCAACTAGTAATTTTCCGTGAGGTGAACAACAAAGTCTAGGGGACCTCTTCAACTTTTGCGTTCTTGAACCACTTTTTCCCGACAGTTGGTAAACCGGTAGCTTGGCTTAAAAAATATTCAGTTACCTCTAGCTACACGTCACCTATCTTTGCTCTGCAACCGTCGAAGGTCAATGCGAACTCTTGGGCAACTCTCAGATTGAAACCCTTAAAGTTTTCAATGAATACACGCCAATTGTTCCTTTCTAAATCGCTCCTGGAGTTATCATACGATAACAAGGTTTGGATGCCATTGGGCTCAATCCTTACCACTGGAGCCATGGCGAACATAAGGGAATCAACACAGAACTCGGAGGTAGGGTTTGATAAAAAAACACAGAGCCATAGCCCCAAACAAAACAATGCTATGACAGTTCAAAACGGTAGGCAGAGGCATTAATCACCATGCGTGCGAATGAAATCGTGAAGCCTAAGGCCATACAGAGTAGTAATATCATGTTGTACTTCATATGACACCTTGGCATATGTGTACGTATAAGGATCATAACATTTGAAAACCATAGTACGCACATCCATAACTTGATTACAAAGGTAAGTGTATCAAATAAAAATTGAATAATGAAAAGTTTTATGAATCAAAACTCCATTAATATCAATAAAAAATTAATGCATAGAGGCCTTTCACTTATGTAACGAAGGAACGTTTAGAACCAAGGAGTTATAAACAAGTATAAAAATCATGTTCATAGCAAAAATACGACAATTCGATAATAGACCATATAAAAATCATGTTCATAGCGAGAATGCTCATGGCGAGTAATGAAAAATTAGAGACCCTGAGTAGGCAGCTTATAAAAAATAGAAATTATATTATTGTTTCCAACACAATGCCAACAAAGGAATAACACACATGGAATTCAAAGTGGGTGAGCATGTGTTTTGAAAATTTAAGGCTAAAAAGGAGCTCATTGAGATTGGGAAGTTTAATTGGCAGCAAGATACCTTGGGCCATTTGAAGTTCTAGAGAGGATAGGCCTAGTTTCATACATGCTTGCATTTCTTTCATATATGTGAATTCAGAATGTGTTTTATGTGTCTTATTTGAAGAAATATGTTCTTGATCATAACCACATGATTTATTGGAATGTGATCTAGGTGAAGCATGAAGGGGAATTTTGGGTGGAGCCAGTGCACATCCTTGAAAAAAAAGTCACACTGCTCAAGAACAAATCCATTGTCCTGGTAAAGGTCCAATGGACTTGCTATGGTCTTGAATACTCCACGTGGGAGCATGAGGATACCATGCGGGAGGATTACTCACAAATTTTGGCAATTTTTAAAGAGAATTGAATATATATTTGTATATAAGTGTGCAAGACTCCATTTTGGTGTTGAGAACACACTTATACTGAGGGGGGAGGGGGGTGAATCAATATAAGATTTATTTTTTATTTTTCAAAAATTCATCAACCATAAGAAAACAATCACATATGAGATCTATTAATTGTAAAACATGGAACATAAGATTTAAATAGAAACCCTTTCACTAGAAAACCACAAAAATTATCTTTATAGTTATTTGTAGGCACCAAACTATTGTTACAAATATTTGTAGGAACTAACCTACTGGAGACACCAATCCTCACTGGTACAAATCTTGGTAGGAACCAACCTACTCTTATAGATCTTCATAGAAACCAATCTACTAGAGACACCAATCGCCATCGCTAAGCGTCAAATTAGCAAGAGAAACCAATCTCTTTGTTTGAGTGGCACCAACCTACTCTTACAATCTAATGGAGACACCAATCCCCACTGCTAAGCACCAACTTAGCAAGAGACACCAATATCTTTGTGTGAGTTGCACCAACCTTCACCGATTCTGCTTGCTACTTTATCCTTCACCAAGTCTACTTGTTGCTTCTATATTCACCGGGTCTACTCACCACTTCTACATTCACCAGATATTCTCACTACTTCTTCCTTTATGACGTATGACCAAAATTTTAATTTCCAAATTGTAACTTTCTCAAAGTTTGTTCTTTTGGGCCTCTTCCCAAGAAATAACGTGTACAACATGTCATTTATCCAATTTTGAAAATATGATTATGAAATTATTACTTGAGGTAATTCTGTATGCCTACTTTATTCTTTGAAATTTTCACAATATGAAGAGTCCCAGAAAAAAAATTATAGTGGAAATTCCAAGATGATCTATTTAAAACTCATTTTAGGATCATTTAGAAACTCTAACTTCCACATGGCATATCTCCAAAAATACAGTGAACCAACATATGAAATTTGTACCAAATGTACACCAATATATATCCTTTTCCTATGAAAATTTTCAAGGTCTAAAATGTTAACCCTTAAATAGTGGCTCATTACCCCTTAATTGGGGCATATTACATTATTAATGTTATTTTATTTATGTCAGCTTGAGTCCATTAGTTGTAATTGTACCTCCTAGTCTCCTATATATACCAAGGAGACATTTTCATTTGGAAACATCTTGTACTTGAACATTTATGTGGTGTATAAGGAGGTTGCCCCCTCAAAGAGGCTTATTATCTGAAATTATCTCTTTTTCAAGGCGTTGAATACTTATTCTGAGTTTTTTCTATGCTATATTGATATTTGGTTCTTAACATACAGTATCAGAGCTCAAGGTCTTGGGGTTTCGCTGCTACATCTGAGACACCTTGGAATTTTTGCTATAAATTGTTTTCTACAACGTTTCAGAAGGAACAACTTGGAGGATAGTTAGTAGACGAATCAAGGTACGTTGGGTTAAAATTTCATCTCATGAGGCCTTATACTTTCGGAGATACAACCTATGTAAGATAGGGTTATGGAATCATCCTGAATTGAGTCATTGCGGAATTTTCGCTATAATTTTTTTTTTGTAACGTTTCAGACCCTGAAATCCAGGGGATATTCACATAAAGTAGTAAGGTATCTGTGGTAAACAATTAAGCTTCTGTGTTATTTTACATTTTTATATACACCCTGTGGAAGATAGGGTATCTAACTAGTCCTATTGAATAGTCTCAAGCAAGTGTTCTGGGTAAAACAATAATAACTTCTTCCTAGAGTATCCAAATTGAGTGAGACTAGTTGCATTGGATAATGGAAAGTCCGTAGTATTTCTGGTACGATTTTCAGAATTTTATATGAATTATTTTGTGTGGGGCATGCTATACAAGTGAGATCTCCTGGAAAGGAAAAAAATCAGCAAGTTGTGAGGAAGTTACTGTAAATTCCACTTGGCACATCCAATTTTGATCAGATCTATGGAATTGCAAAGAGGAAATATCAAAGAACTACAAAAAATATTTTTTCATACCCAGAAGGGCCGAAACTTTGGAGATACAACAGAAGAAAGAATCTCTAGCAGAACCACCTCAAAATGAAGGTTCAAAAGTGATACTTAGCCAACATGCCACCCAAAAAGGAAACTTATACACCAAATAAGCCTCCAAACAGTTCTACTTGGACTCTTGATTAAGGTGAAGAAATGTGTAGGGACATAAATGAATTACACAAGAAGACAATGAAAAAAGATGAACTACAAGGGATGATGGATTCAATTGAAGCTAAATTGGAGGCAATAATGAATACTAATATGGATGGCTTAAAAAGGGAGATCATGGAAGGATTGGAAAATTTTCTAATAGAGAGGTCACCTGAAAGTGAAAATGTGTCCCATGAAATTCATGATGAGGACACAAGGAAGATGAATCAAGAATGTAGAAACTCCAACTTTGGGTTGAATACTGGCAAGGACCCAATCACATGGATACTTCAGATGGAGCAATTCTTTGATCTACATAATGTGCCACATACACAAAAGGTACAAATTTCTTCTATATATTTAGAACCCAATCAATTTGTATGGCATCGATGTCTTTGTTCTTGCAAATCACTCGTCACTAGGACAATTTTCACTGAAGAAATGATATCACACTATGAGGATACAAGGGGCAATACCTTCTTTAGCCAATTGATAAATATCAAGCAGAAGGGTTCAGTTACAGAGAACATTGAGAACTTCCAAAGATTGAATATAAAGGTAACAAATATTCCATATGAGCACTTGATTGATGTATTCATAGGATTTTTAAAGGATAACATTCAACATGAGGTTCTCCTTTGGGAACCCAAATCATTGGAGAATTCATTTAGAGTGGCAAGAAATGTTGAAAGTAAAAATATGGCTATGGCTACTAGAAGGACCAATCCTAACATCTATAGAGAAAATA
>SNQJ01S0180214.1:6906-19429 GCA_010110895.2 Picea sitchensis | reverse complement strand
ACTAATGCCCTTCAATCTTCCCTAGCTCATTATAAATCCCTCTAGGATCACCATCAAGGCTTTGTCTAGTTTCAAATTGGTGACTGACTTTGGTTGTATATGGACAAACATTGTTTTAAGGGGTAGCATCATAAAAAACTCAATCCTATTTGCTATTGTCCATATATCGTTCTTCAATATATTAATGACAATGGTTGTCATTACTATTTCCCTTCCTTGCTAGACATCCATAATATCATTTATGTCAATCATATCAAGCTATATGAGCCATCTATTCTAGAAGAGTAAGTTCAAGTCTGCCACTTAGAAGATAATATCCATACACTAGTGGACCTGCACACCTTCTACACTTGTCATCAATGAATTACTTCCTATCTTGTTGAATGCCAAGGTCACCATCCCACTCAGGACAAATCACTATCCTAAGTTGTTTTTGAAAAGAACTTCTTGCATCTTGTTGAGAAAGTAGAGACATTGTAACATGGCATTACCATATTACAATGTAATATGGTATTGCCATATTACATTGTAATATGGCATACCATATTACAATGTAATATGGTAATACCATATCTCGTGTAATTTAAATTTTTTTAAACTTAAAGGACGCATCGCAATAGCGACAAAAGTTCGTCACAAGTTGCCACAATTTTGCGTCGCACATACAACATCTGCGTCGTAAGTTTTGTCTTGGCATAACTTTTCATCGCTATTGCCATGCTTTTGCGTCGCAACATTCCACTATTTGTTTTACATTGCCACAGTTTTTCGTCATAATTGCAATGATGTATAAGGTTAACTTATCTTGATGGTGATGACACATGGAGAGCTAATTTTGTCGTTATTTCCACGGAGAATTGGTTCGTGGATATAGCGACGAAAAATAGTCTTGGCTTTTGTGGAAATTGCAATGGATAAGTGTGGCAATAGCAACAAAAAACCTTGGAAAATTTGGTCATATGTACTAGTGTAAGAAAGAGCTCCAATACCACTTGTAGTGATGTGTAGTCGTTAAAATTTAATCACAAATGATATATCAGAAATACTCAATATAGTATTCAATACAAAATCCCTAAAGACCATAGGGAGACACCACAAAATGACCATTTTATGGAAGTATAAACTCCTATTTACTTTCCTCTTTGAGGGGAAAACCTCCCAATGATCTAATATCCAAAAAAATATACTCCAATACCTAATTCACAATGAGGACTCCATCCTTATTTATATCTAGTTAGAAAACTCTAGTCATGATCACAAGACAACTACATTATGGGCCTTCTTTTATGAGTCCACATTATTTTTATTCAAGGATACATACTTAATGGACATTATTTAATAATAAAAAACATAGTGGACCTAGTCCACCTTAAATTAAATGGACACCATATCTACAGTAACCCTAATGGGGCATTCAAACCCCATTGCATCCCTAGGGAGGATCCCACCATGCCATCCCCCTTTTGAGAATCCTTACCCTCAATGCTTGTAGTGAGGATGTAAAACAATAAACCAAGGTCCCATGGATGAGTGCTAACCACAACACTAAAGTAGTCTAGGAAACTAGGATCCCATGTACAAGTGTTGGTTTCCACACTAAAGTAGTCCAAGAAGCTAGTTCATAAACATGGATCCATGTCTTGGTGACCATGTTGTCTACTAACTAAWGACACTTGAGCTTGAAAAATGGTTGAGYACTATTCTYTAAATGTACAMTGTGTTCATGTGGATCTAAATAAATAGAAACATCCATGTCAAACTATCATTTAAATAATAGGATAATATTTATTRACTACCTTTCATGATTGAAGWTGAATATCGTKCAAATCAAGAGTGATCAGATAGATAGGAAATGTTTGTAACTCGGTTGTAAGTAGGTTGATCTAATTTAGTATTTGGATTTGGAATGGGTTGAGMAGGTAGTTAAGMRGGTCTTGGAGGGGGTTGGTTGGTTGTTAACTTCAATTGTTGGGGTTGTGAAATTTGTGGTTGTTGGGTTTGGGTAGGATATGGTTATTGAATTTGTGGGGAATATTGTGCATGTGGAGGATATTATGGATATTTTTTGAAGGATATGGATAGTTGGGCATGTTTCCATAGATAGGTCCTCGTCATCCTTGTTTACAAGGTTGGTTTTGAACTTGTTGTGGATACCATGCTTACCAAGACATAGGAGGAATCCATTGTTGACGGGGGGTATTGTTTCCCTAAATAATATTAAGTAAATTTTTGTGTAGGATATTGAGTTATGCATGTTTCCCAAGGTTGCCATGGTTTCTTTGGTGCAACAAAACAAATTTTTTATTCAGCTTCATTGTCTCCTTGGTAAACTACTTCAAGTTCATGTATCGAAGGGAAATTATTAGTTCATCTTTCCTACACAAATAACACAAACTTTAATATTATTTAAACAACAGTCTCTTAAGGGATGTTTCTTCCTACACTTGGAACAAAAAATAGACTAGTTTCATTGTCTTCCTCTTTCCATTGCTTAGTTTTCAATGTCTCTAATTGTGATCTAAGAGTACTAAAAATAGCAATTCACTCCACTATTTGTTGATCTATTGACTCTAGAAATTTTGTCTTTAGGTCCCTTACCAAATTTATCATTTCCTTGAGAAATTTATTTGCATAATTCACAATTTTTTGGATAAGTTAGTTGAGACGCATATCCTTTACCCATGAGATTAAGTACATCTATGGATTCATCCCTTATTCCCTAAAGAAAAATAATCTAGAGAGTATCTAATTATAAATGATGTTGCTTAGCCATTTTCACATTATAATGGAATATTTCCACATAATCTTCAAGGTTTTCATCCTCCTTCTGTTCCATTTTAAACATTTCCTCATGCAAATCTCTATTGGTACAATAATCTTGATATTTTGAAAGAAACGTTTTTGGAATTTCATCCCATTTTTTTATGGGGTTACCTCCCAATCCCATGAACCAACACAAAGTTTCATCCTCAAGAGTATTTGGAAACAATTTAAGTTTTTGTGCATCATTAGAAGAATCATAACCGCAACAAAGTACATCAAATTCAAAAAGAAAAATTTCAAGCTCCTCTACTACCAAAATGGGAAATCCAAACTCATCTTCGAAATTTCATGCTCTAGTTCATGTTGCTTCTCATGCTCCTCCTCTGACTCCTTCTCCATCATCTAGCATATTTTCTAGCCTAAAAATTATTCTTTGTTTTGATGAAACAAAATGTTCTAGTTCCTCTATTGGATTCATTGTAGATGATATTTCTAATTTTTCATCTTCACCTCTGATTAATTCTACTTCTTGTGGATCATATGGAAGTACTACAACTTATGTTGTTTGACTTTTTTCTAAATCTTTTCCTTTGGAGCTTCCTTCTAGTTTGGCTTTTCCTTTCACTTGAGAGCCCATAATTCTACTTGGTTGTCCTCATCTTGCAACTCTACCTATTTATGGATTAGTGGATGGGGTGATAATTACTACACCACAAGTTGAAATGGATGGAATGGTTATTCCTATTCCACAAGTAAATATACCTCTAGGATTTCTGCGTCTATTCATGTGTTCTATTTATCATGATTTGAGTTCAGCAAAATAGAGACTCATTAAAGAATTCCTATAGTGAATGTGCAGCTTCCTACCTCTCGTCTTAATGTCTCTATTCCCTACATTCATTTATATGTTTATTTCTAATATTCTTTTAAACTAATACTACAAAGTTGTTAATTCTTTTTAACACTTCCCCGACAATGACACCAAAAATGATGGTTAATTTATATGTCTCATAAATTAGGTTTCATTTATTTATCAACCTGGAGTTACTTTGTACTTGTGAATAGCTATGCAAAATATATACAAATTTGGTTCCTTTGTAGTGTCTATTTAAGCAATGAAATTTATCTAAAACACTATCTAGCAAATAAAACCAAATCAAATCAAAATTCAAAGAAATGACAATTACAAACTGGTATACAATATATATTCAATTTTGAACCTTCATCTTTTGAAATCAAAAGTGTAAAAATGTCAGTTGTAGTTTATATGTCTAATCACAAGATTGAGGCTTCCTTGCAACAATACTCTATATGATTAATATGATTATAATTCAATGATTGAATGTTTATCTTGTAAATCTTAAATGAAGTCAGAACTACACATTGAACTAAAGAAAACTTGCAACGCACAAAAAAATAAAAAATAAAGTAATTAAAATTAAAATTGAATTGAAAACTTAGTAAATTAGACTCTTTCTTAAACTATTCTTTTCAAGTAAATTTAAATAAGTGCTAAGCAAAACTTACACAAATATAAATATTTTTTTTTGTAAGTAATAAAATATTGTATTACCTTCTATAAAGAAGAGAGTAGAAATATACAACATGTTGAGCATGGGTTTCCATGAAAGGAAACCAACCTAGCTCAACTAAAATTCATATTTTAAACATACCCTTAAAGCGAAAACATACAACAACAAATGTTCTAAAGGAGTTATGCCTTTATGATAAAGTTATAACATCAAAACTACTTAAAGCATGAGCTATATATAAAATAAAAAATAGCTAAAAAGTGTTGGTCAACTGCTTGGAAAAAATGAGAAACATGTCACTCCTGAGGAGAAGCTTGGCGACTGGGTGGCAAAGGAATTGGCATGTTTAGATAAATTGGATCCTGGGAAGACAGATCTGGAACAGGCCTCTACTGAGATGATTGGGCATTCAAATCCAATAAAAGAGAAATTCTCTGGTCCTATTGCTCAATATTGAATTTGAGATATGTTACTTCACTATGAACCTCAAAGATAATTTGTAGTTTCTCTACCTATGAATGAAAGTTACCAGAGGAGTCCTCTTGGCTCAAATCCTCCTGCATAGACATTGAAGAACCAGAGGAAGACACTCTTCTGGGGTGTACAGGAATGGTTGTTTGTCCAATACTTGGCAATGACATCGTGAGTGTTGGTTAGAATGTATCACTCATAGGCCCAACATCATCTTTGTATCATTCAACTCAGCACGCCCAAATCAATGTTTCTTCCCGCATGGTCAAGGTATTGCTTAGATCCTCATTTTTGGGTGGTGGAGAAACTACCGCCCTCTCTGGATCCCTAACTATGAGTGCCATATCCCTCATTGGATTATCAGTTTGATAATGAGAGCCACGACCTCTCCTGGATTACCATCATTCCCATTGGTTCACCATGGAGCCAAGAAGGATACTAAAGGCACTGAAATGAGAGAGCTTCAGATCCCCAAGCGAGGAATTATTTATATTTTACCAAAAGCTAGGAATACAGATTTGTATTCCTACCAAAATACAGATTGCACATTACATCCATAGACTCTCTCCTTTTGTACCAAAATCATGATCTCCCTTAATTCCAATTTCCAAAATATTTTCTTTCGCTAAGAGGGATCTTCTTGGACAAATATCCTTGAACTATCATCAAACTAGGAATTATTTATATTTTAATGTAGCCTACAGTATTGTCTATTGTCGTTAACAATTATTTCCCGATCCTGGATCTTCTTGTTGATATATCCCAGTGACTTTATGACATGTAAGTGTATGAAATCACTGGAATACCACTCAATATGGAACATTGATATCTTCTCGCTTGTTGACTACGCATGATGGTACTCTATTTTGACTAGAAGTTGGATAGAATTTCCCTGAAATCCTTGCTGGATCTTCTCACCATTTGGAAGTTGTTGAAGCATCACATGGACATATAAAACATCCTCAAGTGTCATATTTGTCCTTCACCTTGCGCTACCATGAGATCCATCGATGATTAAAAGAATATGGACTTCGTGTAACAACTAGTTGTTAATGAGATTAAATTACTTCTGATGGTTATATAGGCTATGAATACTAGAAATTATTAACAATATCAACCTTTTTTTACCTTGGATGCTCTTGAATCTCTTTTTCCAACATATTCATGGAAAAGATGAAAATATAGTCATTTTGGTCAAAATGATGAAGGTTTAGATGAGAAAAAAGATGAGTTAGCAATAAAAAATGATGAAAAACTAATGGCCCAACAGGGACTATTGTAGAGCAAGGGATACAAGAGATTGAATCTTTTGTATGACCCAAGGGGAAAATGAATCCATAGAATACTTTGAGGAAATATTTCAACTTAGATACAAGAGATCCCACAACTGTACTCTGGATAAAGACTCACTAAAACTTGTCTTACTCGGAAGAGTAAGAGAAAAACTTATGGAAACACTAAATCTCCTAGAAAATGGAGATATATTCCATATGGATTATGGATACATCAAGCAAATCTTCAAAAACTACTCTATATCCTCTAGAAATAAATGTAGAAGTGGTAAAGGAACGGTAGAACAATTTTCTCACCCTTCAATACTTTTTAAAAATGAAATAGGAGGATTATTAGAAGATATGAAATATAACAGTTTTCATTCACTAGATATGAATATGGATACCTTGCATGTCAAGAATAAACCAGAAGAAGTAGAAAGGGAACTAGCCATTTTTTTCCTAAATGCACCAAAAGGCATCCTATAAATGAGTGCCCACTCAACATTGTAGAGGTATGTGTAATTTGTGAAGAACCTCATGAAACTAACAAATGTCCTTCTTTTCTAGGTTTAAAAGATGCATATCAAGGAGAAGAGGAAAATGTGGAGTCAATATGCTTCATTAACCAAAGAAGGCTAGGAGAACCAAGACCCCTCCAACAAGGTATGAGCTATAATCTCCCTCAATATTTTTGGTGAATATAATACAGAGATGCCTCCTCAACCTTGGTATCAACCTAACCAACCTCCTTCGACTATGTAAAATCAATGGCAATATTCAGGGAAGAATGTTCCTTCTTCTTATCACCCATTTCAAAACCAACCTCCAATTCAAAACCATTGGTGGACTATTCCTTCAAAAGGATAGAGACCCTGGAATCCTCAATAACTATCATTGATGCCTCCTTCTTCTCAACCAAAAAACACTCCTCAGAACGTTTCTCCTCCAAAGAATCCTCAGCTACCTACTCAATATATCCCCAATCCAAACAGTAAGAAAATTCAGCCTGTATATAATAATGAGGCTACTTATCAAACATACTCCTTAGATGTTCAAAAAATAAAACTTAGATCAGGAAAGGTACTATAGGGTCCTCTCATACCCAAGTCCATAAACTATTTAGAAAATGAAAAAGAGGATACCCTTTTACAACAACCTACCCTTTCGTGAGCTCTACCTTGTCCTGAAAGGTTGAACATTAAGGAAACCTACAAACCTTAAGAATATGAACTTTAGAAGAACTCAAGATCTTTTGTGTTAAAATACCCCTCCTTTAAGTTCTCAAGGATGTTCCTATATATAACAAGTTTATCAAAGAGGAATGTTTGAAGAAGCCTGGGAGGAAGAAAAAATATACCCTGACAACCAATGTCATGGGACAATTAGTAGTTCTCATGCTTCGAAGGCAAGTTGTTCCTAAGTATTTGGATCCTGGAATCCATGTAGCCAATGCACACATTAACAAGAAATTTATCCAAAACACCTTGATATATTTATTATAAGGTACCAGATGTATTATGCAAAGAAGACACAAGATTATTATGATGAATATCAGTAGAAAGAGAAAAATATATATAACAATGACACCATAAATGATACATTTATTTATATAAATTCAAGTTTAGTTGCCTCTTCGAGGGGGAAACCTATAGTCGAGAAGAGCTCAATTACAAAATAATTCTCAAGACAAAACTCTTCCATGCTTCTACTCCTATTTATACTATTTCAATCTTCTAGAGAATAGTCTAGAGAAAGATCTTTCTAGAAGAAAAACCTTCTATTAAGTATTCTTACATGAGACATGTTCACATTATTACATAGGCCTTATTTAATAATTTCATCCTTTTATTACATAGAACACATATGATTCTATATACTTGAGGGGATAGGGAGGTTAGGACCTTAACATGCCAACCCCCTTGGAAAAACAACCTTTTCCTCAAGGCTTGAGATGAGGAAATTGTTGTAGAATAGCATTTGGTTCCCATGTGGCATCCTCTGGTGTTGTATTCTTCCACTGAACTAAAACTTCCTTTATTATCTATTGATGGAGATGACGCTTGTTGTTGTCCAAGACTTCTTGGGGTTGCAACCAAATAGATCCTTATTCATCTAATTCAAGGAGACTAGTTTGAGTCTAGAATGGGGTTCCAATCACTCTATTCAAGCAAGAAACAAGGAAAATAGGATGGATCTTAGAGTGACCAGGGAGAGATAACTTGTAGGCCATAGGCCCTACATGCTTGAGAATGGTAGAAGGGCGATAAACTTGGGAGAAAGTTTTTGACAATGATTTTCTTTGAATGATGTTTTCTTATAAGGTTGCAGATGAATAAATACATTATCTCCTTCAACAAATTGGTATTATGGATTTCCCTGAACAACTTTTTTCTTCATGTGATTATGAGCCATGAATAAATTCTCTTTGAGGGTATGGAGAATGGAAGTTAAAACTGTAAGAGTCTTTTCAACTCCCTGGACATTGGAGAGACCATGCAAGTAGGAGAATACAAAAGACAATGTTTGACCATAGACCGCTTCAAATGGAGACATGTGAGTGGAAACATGGTAATATGTGTTGTACCACCATTAAACAATTGGTAACCATTGGTCCCATTGAGTTTTTTTGTCATACGTGAAACATCTCAAATATGTTTCCAATAAATTATTGACAACTTTAGTTTGACCATCAATTTGGGGATGATAAGTTGAGATGAGATGCAATTGGCTTCCCTACAGCTTGAAAAATTCCTACCAAAAGTTGCTGGTGAAATTTGGATTACATTTGAAGAAAATAGAATGGTCCATGTCGTGAAGTTTAAAGATATTATCCATAAAACAAATTTGAGCCACTGTGGATGTTGTGAATGGGTGTTGGAGGGAATAGAAATTAGCATATTTGGAAAGTCAATCTACTACAACCATGATGATAGATTTGTTGCCATATTTGGCTAAGATGACAGTAAAGTCCATAGAAATATCCATCCAAATAATACGTGGAATAGGTAGAGATTGGAGTGTGCTTGGAATTTTGATTGTTTCGTCCTTATTGCATTGACAAATATGACATTCAACAACAAAAGTGTGGATGTCCTATTTCATATCTTCCTAGAAAAAAGAACGTTTGATCCTTTCATATGTTTATTGAAAATTTGAATTCCTCGTTGTTGGTGAAGCATGAAGTTCGCAGAGCATAGTGAATTTAAGGTGAGACGATGGGCTTAAATATAGGAAACCTTTGTAGTAAAGTTCCTCATTGTGCCAATATTATCATGAAGATGCATGAGGATCTTGTTGCAATGTTGTATTAGGAAACACAATTTGGGATCTTGGAACCATTCTTATAAAATGGCCTTTAACCAATCAAATACAAGGAAGGAGAGTGAAAAGAGGGACTGTTCTTCTTCATATATCCTTGAAAGGGCATCAACAACCACATTTTCTTTTTCTTTCTTGTAAATGATCTTGTACTAATAACCAAACATTTTTTTCAACCATTTATGTTTCTCTAGGGATGAACTTCATTGTTCCAAGAAATATTTGAGGCTATGATGATTCATTTTAACTTGGAATCACTTCCCGAGAAAGTAAGGATGTCAGAGATCCACCGCATGTATAATAGCCAACATTTCCTTTTCATAGGTGGATTTTCTCAAGTGTTGCTCAGATAACTATTTGCTAGTGAAAGCCAAAGGTCTGAAATTTTGCATGAGAACTGCCCCAATGCCTTTCCTAGAAGAATCACATTCCAGAACAAAATCTTGGTGAAGTCAAGCAATTCCAGAATAGGAGTCGTGTACATAGCCTCTTTCAAGGCTTGGAAAGATTGATTAGCTACATGAGTCCAACTAAAAGCATTCTTTTGAAGGAGAGTAGTGAGGGGAGCTACACTTTTCCATAATTCTAAACAAACTTGTGATAATATCAGGTTAAACCTAGGAAAACACATTAAATTTTAAGAGTTTTAGTGTGAGGTGAATCGTTCATAGCTTTATTTTTCTTAGGATCCACACAAGAACCATCCTTGCCAACAATATGGCCAAGGTACTCTACTTCAAAATATCCAAAAGAACATTTAGACCATTCGAGAAAGAGTTTGTGTTGAGATATTAAGTGTAATACTTGATCCACATGGGTCGGATGGGATTGCCAAGTTTATTATAGATGAGGATATCATCAACTAAAAATAAGACAAAATTACTAAGGAAAGGATGGAAGAAATGGTTCATGATACTTTGAAAAGTGGAAGGTGTATTACATAGGCTGAAGGGCATGACCAAGAACTCATAATGGCCCTCATGATTTTGAAAGGAAGTCTTGGGAATATCAACCTCTTTCATATGTATCTGGTGGTATCCAAAACATAGATCAAGTTTGGAAAAATACTAATCACCACTCAATTCATCCAAAAGGTCATCAATGATAGTAATAGGGAATTTATATTTGATGGTGATTTTGTTGAGGGCACAACAATCAGGACACATGTGCCATGTGCCTTATTTCTTAAGCACCATAACTATAGGAGGATAATAAGGGTCGGTACTAGGATGGATAACACCTGGCACTATCAATTCATGACCAATTTTCTCAACTTCATTTTTTTGGGAAAAGGGATGGCGATAAGGGTGAAAATTGGGAGGAAGACTATTAGGAACAAGGGAAATGGAATGATCACGTGTGCCACGAGAAGAGGGAAGTCCTTGTGGATTGTTAAAATCATATTGGTTTTTGGATAGTAGAGATTGGAGGTCGTGATGAATAGTAGGTGAGAGGGTATCAACTATTTGAATGGAATGGAGTTGGGAAATAATGTTGAAATTTCCTTATTTTAGTAGGTTTTCCATTAGTTGGGAACTAATAATCTCAGGGGATCCTTCCATGATGCCTTGGAACTGATATTTTTGTCCATCATATTGGAATTTCATGGTTAATTCCTTAAAATCCATGGTGATTGGGCCTAGTGTGCATATCCATTCAATGTCAACCATAATGTCATAGTCGCCCATTGTTATGGGATTTTTTCTCACATGGATCTCATTGAATAATCAGTAAGATCTCCCTAGGATCGGCCTAGTTATCCTAGACAGAAAAGGGGTAGAATTCTTATGGATTTCCTAGATCTGGACTCACACACATATATTCATAATCATTCCAAAGAGTTGGGAATATTTCCATACCTTTATTGAGGTGTTCCTTTGTATTTCTGAACTGTTGCAGTCCTAAAACTCCGCCTCCAAGCTCCACAACCTACTTATTGTATACAAAGGACAAGAAAAACCTTATCTTCTTCTCTAGTAAGGATTAGAATCCTAAATCCAATATAGTTCTAATCAGATATATAAAGGAATGAATCAGATCTATCATTCATTAAATGAACACAAATGATATGAAGGGAAAACCATTGATCTATTATTAATAATAAGAACATTACATAAAAACATGCATACCTCAAATGTTGATGCAAGATCCTTTAACATCCTTGCTCCTTGCCTCTCCTTGTAGCTCCTTGGTCATGCTAGGCTTCATTGACTTCTAGTTGTATTAGATGGATACCTATGTAGTTGGACAACATAATAATCCTATTCAATTCTTCCCCCTCTTTCCCAAGGCTTGCCTTTGTTATATAGATCTTGGAGGAGGCTTGGGAGAGGCTTCTAGATATTCTAGAGACCACTAGAGACTCAAATGATGTGATTTCTTAGGCCCTTGACATGAAGATCCAACTCATCCCTCACCTATCACCTTGTAACTCCATGATTCTAGAATTTTGACAATGCCTCACTTGTTGAGACAATATTGACCAGCGAGGGCCTCGCTTGTTGTCTACTAGGTGTCTTGCAAGGATGCCAAAGAGGGCTAAAAAATGGTTCAATCCTTAGGAAAAATATGTATTTTGGAATTTATCCTCTGATGTCTTCCTCTATGGCCTATAGGGTGTAAATTAATGCTATAACATATGCCCCATAATGTGTGAGATCAAGAAAGGAGTGGATGGTTGAAATACATATCTATAATGTCCATGTGAGGCAGTGCAAGGAGAGAGAAAAGGAGGTTCAGAAACCAAATAATTCCTGCAATCAAATACCAAGGATGAGAGCATATATGGACCAATCCCCTAGGTATACATACTTCGACTCTGAATGAGAATGGCCACCAAATAATACACTGTGGATCCATGCTATGAAATGCTAGACCATGGCCATGAAATAATACATAGTGGATCCATGTCATCAATAAGATCGTAGACAGAAGACAATACAATGTGGATCTACATCATGAACTCAATCATTTCCACCAACAAATACAATGTGGATCTATGACACAACATACAGATGTTAGAAAGACAATGAGCACTGAGGAGAGTGCCCACAAAGTCTTCATATACAAGTGATATACTCCATCATAACTTGGGAGGGGATGTTGTAAAGGAATGATGTATCCCAAAACCCAAGTTCTTCGTCCCAAACCCTGATGGTACGAATA